>JAVJIF010022871.1:0-78847 GCA_038442645.1 Agave tequilana | reverse complement strand
TTCCATAACACAAAAGAGTTCAAAATGTTTTTAACTTGGTTTGATTTTTACTCAAACAAGTTTGTATTTCAAAGATCATGCAAGAACTTATTTTTGTGAATTTTTAGAGATTTTATGGGATTTATTTGGTAATTAAAAACCCAAGTTTTAAATCCTGAATTCTGCCTGCCGGCTCTGGCGGTCGACCGCCGGTCAACCGGACCAGGAGCCGGTCGACCGGAACGATCGACCGGATGTGCACGAGACGTGCACAAAGGCCATTTGGTTTGGCCAGTCGACCGTGCGGTCGACCGACTGAAGTCTCCTTACTCTCGAGTAAGGACGGTCGACCAGGCGGTCGACCGGAGGTGGCAACGGTTAAATTTTGACCGTTGGCCGGTCGACCGGATGGTCAATTCTGACCATAGTTAGCTGCCAACGGCTAGTTTTTCAAAGAGCCTATAAATTGGGCTTTCTCTTCACTGTTTTGACCAAGAATTTTGAGAGCTTATTTTCTGATCTTACTAGTGTTTTTGTAGCAATTAAAAAGAAGTTTTGGGCGTTAAAGTTTACATTTGATTTGGTGTTTTTCTAGGCTTTGGAAAATTAAAGAAAAGTGATTTTGGGAAAAGTGTTTTTGGTTCAACTTCTTCATCCTTATTTCTAGTTTTTCTCAAGGATTTTCTTTGAGTATTATTTTCATTCCTTTGGTTTTTCTCACACTTGAGCTTATTATTCTATCCTATCTATTAGGATCTTGTTTTGTGAGAAAGAGATTGGTTTGTTGTCTTTTGATCACCAAGTTGTAAACCCTTCTACTTTGTGTTATCCCTCTTGTGTAGAGGTTAATTTTGGAGTGGTGGCTTTGTGCCCTATCCCTCTAGTGAGAGGTTGATTGGTGTTTGGCTTTGTGCCCATCCCTCAAGTGTGAGGTGATTGATTTGTGGTGGCTTTGTGTCTAGCCTCTAAGTGTAGAGGTTGTGTTTATAATTGAGAGAGGAGTCCCAAATCCTCAGTGGAGGTTCCCTGTGTGGGAGTCCTGTGTGGACAAGTTAGTGGAAATCCTTTTATGTGAAGGCAGGGATGTAGAGCTGTGCGCTCGAAACTCGAAACAAATCTCGGTGTTTGCGTTTGATCCATTGACTCTAAAACTCTCTCTTATTATTTTGTGCCTTGCATCATTCATCTTGTCACATCACTCTTATATGCTTGGTTGTGTTTGTTTGTGTGCCTCACTTGTGTTTAACCACGAGAGCTTCATATAGCACCTCAACTCTTATTCAGAGGAATCAAGAGGAGTTAGTCCAGAGCCCTTCACCGGGAATTCGGCTACACTCGTTGGTTACACTAAGTGTGTTGCAATTTAGTTTTTAATTTCCGCATTTTGTTCATTAGATTAGCCGTACACCTATTCACCCCCCCTCTAGGTGTACTTTCACGCCACACAACCCTCCCCAATGGTGGCAGCCCATACCTCGGAGACTTCGCCGGAGCCCGTGACTCCCCGATCTCCTCCTCGAAGCACGCGACATCATCTTCGCGGCCCCTGGCGAGCCGTGGTTTCCCTCCGCGGCCTCCGCCGGCGAGCCATCCCCTTTGCCACTACCGTGAGCCCTAGGTTGCAGACCATCCCCTTTGCAGCGTGAGCCTATTCCTCCTCTCTCTCTGTGTTTAATTGTTATGTGTGTGTGCTTGTAATTATATTATGTGTAGGGTATATATGTAATAATAGGTAAGTTGTGTTAGTGTGCATGATTATGTGTGTAATTATGAATACATGTGTGTTTATGTATGTGTATATATATTCATGCATATGGGTGTGTAAAAGTATTCAGTGTATGTATGTAAATATATGTATATATGTGTGTGTATATGTATGTGTATACTTGTATATGTACGTACGTGTATGCACGTGTATTTGTGTACATGTGTGTGTAGAATGCACTTGTGCTTGTATTTGTATTTATATGTGTGTGTTTGGTTGCATGTTTCAGCGTTGTGGATTCATTTGTGCGATCCGAACTCAGTAACGGGAGATTCGGATTTGTACTTGTTGCGGACCTGATACACTGGCAATTCAAAGACCGACCCATGAGATGATTCAGAGGTTTGTACCAGTTCGTGCAGTGAAGACCAGACGCCAATTCAGATCCAAAATCACGTCATTTCATGTGAGTATTTTCTTTTATCTCATTTCCTTATTTACCGTTGTCAATATATATTTGTATTTTACTTTTATCATTTCATGTTAATATTTGATGTATTTTACCAGTGTGATTACCTGCATCACTACATAAGTCATCAGTGAATGTCCACCTTATTTATTCAGTTGATATGAGTATTTATCAGCGTCATTCCATGTGTTAGTAATCTGTTTTTGTTGGCTTAGGCCAGTATTGATATACCATAGGCCGGACTTGATTTAGTAATTGACCTAGTTGTGATAAATCTTAGAATATAAATATATTGATCTTAAGGTTGACTGGTTTGTGATTGATGTCAGTGATTCTTATTTTATGTGAAGTATTTATCGGACAAATTGTTTAGAGATTATTCCAACCAGAACTCCTGTGCATATTGAGAAAGTATCAGATATGACATTGCTTTATCGACAGACTGATTTACCAATGCTTGGATTGGTATTTACTTGGTTATATTTATAGATGATTATGTATTTTATATATTGGGATCTGGATATATCAGTGACTTAAAGGATGAATATACTGATCATATAGAGAGGGGATATACTGCTGAGTTGATTGATAGGAGCTTGGTATTTGTTTCAGAGAATTTTGATTAGTGTTCTGATGATTGGATGTAGTTGGATTGATACTTGTGAGTATTCCCCGTTTTACCCTTGATTATACTGTTTGAGTGATGATCTTTTGATGTTGATTATCAGATGTAGACCATTCTAAGTTTCATGTCGCTTGAGGATGTTTCATTATTTAGATATGATTTCGGTATCTGTTGATCTAGTTGACTTTGAGGATATTCAGTAGACCTCTTTTCATGATTAGTTTTTGACTACTTCAGTTTTTCGGTAAAGAGATAGAGTTATTGTGAGAGTGATTTCATTGATATCAGTGATAACATATATTTAGAGTTTGACATTAGTTATCATTTGATCTCAGTTATTGGTGACCTAGAGAATTAAGTAGATTGGTAGTAATGAAAGAGCTAATTAACTATTTGCTGCACTCAAGGTTTACAATATCAGATATTCTGACATAGATCTAGTATTTGATGTTTATGATGATTATTGAGATTATATGTAACATGGATTGATATGTGATGTTCACGAGAATTGCTTTTGAGATTATGAGTTGATGGATCAGTTACAGATATAATATTGGTGGATGAGATATCGATCATTCTAAATGAAACTGTTTTTTGAGTAGTATCTGAATTTGTTATTGTATTAATACATGCTATTGAAAGTTACTGGAAAAAATTGTCAGATTGTAACACATGTGTTGTTTCATTGTTCTACCGTGTATACGGTAACATTGTCCACATTGTTATTGTTACATCATTGATATTGTTACTGTCACCATATTATCCTAATAATTGAAATAACATGGATATTGATTGCTCTAAATAATAATATAAATAGACAACTTACACTGGGATTGGGAAAATTGATGGAGGAGATATCGTCTATATTTTGGGTGAACCTAGGATACAGGTTGCGAACCGAAAGTCGGTTCCACTGCAAGGTTCTGGGGAATGAATGACATCCCATATTGTTCCTATTGTTATACTTATTGTTATTGACTACCTAGCGGTAGGACCTGATTCAATGCCAAGTGATTGGGCCGTGTTCTGAGTATGTACGGAACCCATCTAAAGTATGGACAATGTCTCCAACCAATCAGTTTCAATAACATAGGATCCTGATTGACACATGTGATAACGTAGTATGGGATGCGCCGATTACAAGTAAAAATTGGTGTTCGCTGACATAATAAATAATAATTTACTGTAACTGATTGTCTTTGCCTGATTCATGTATGTACCTTGGACACCTGATACTACACCTGACCTGATTGGACGTCTGACTCTAGTACTGACTGCCCTTCTTATTGTTCATCTATGCTTATCATGTTATTATAGTTTTATTTCAGTACATATTTTCATAATCTTGTTTATAATATGGATTATCAGTTCTTTTATTCACAGTTTATCATATTGTACACATTGTTTATAATGCACGAGCACTTCCCCTTTTCTAACACACTCATTAGGTCGCTTTCTGATGACCCTTGATTTGTACTTCCAAATATTGAATGCTTTCTTATATTGTTCAGGTGTTCGTGTGATCGTACGCTTCACGAAAAACTGGAGTTTTTCTCTATTTGATTCTGGTATTATTGTCTTCCTTTATTGCAATTATTCTTTTGATTCCTGTATATCAGACTTGGCTTCTATTCCATTTTTATTTCATGTGATATCATGTGTTGACATCTGTATGTGTTATTGTAGTGATAGTGATTCATTTTAGTAGATTCTTTAGCTTGTTTCGGGTTACTTAAGTCTTAGCGCGTACACGTGAGATATTCTCCTTGCGTATATACGTCGCCGACTCGCATCGCGTCTCCTCTCCACCATATTTTGAGAAGTAGAGTGTGACAGGATTTTCTTAGTATCAGAGCCAGGTTCGACTTTCGATTTTCGAAATAAAAGGACCTAGTTCTCACCGATAACTTGAAACAACTTATGTTTACACTGCAATATACATATAATATTCACTTCATGATATTGAGTCTACTTCTAAATTGATCGTTCTTCCTTGAAAAAAATCCATCTCTTTCAATCCTTTGATATCTCTAATTTCTACTCTTCTTTTAGAGTAATCTGGATTCTTTCTTAATTCTTATTCTTCTTGCTGATTCTATTTTCCTGATTTTGTCTCTTAAGTTTGATTACTATATGTTGAAGCTGGTAGCAGAGATCAGAGCACGCAGCAGAAGCATGGTAGACCCATGATGCAGTGAGAAGCGACATGAAAGCTTTATCTTCTCTTTTAACTTGATTTTATCATTCCCTGCTTTATTGAAATTTCGAGGACGAAATTTTTATGAGGTGGGTAGAATGTAATATCCCTGAGTTCATAATACTGTATTATTATTTTTAAAAATTTTATCTGGTTTGACTTATCATTTTATTTATTAACTAGATTTAAGAATTTCTATTACTACTTGTTTTTAGTAGGAATTTTATTAATCATTAATATTATTAATATTATTAGTGTGTATTGTTATTGGTATATATTAATATTATTATTGTTAATATTGTTATTATTATGGTTAGTGTATTATTATTATAATTATTATTGTTGTTATTGTCAGTATTAATTATTTTATATAAATATTATTGTTAATTAATATCTTTATTATTATTAATTACCATAAAGTATTAATATTATACATTCTTGGTTATAGTTATTACTATTGTTGTTATATTATCATTATTGTATTATGGTTACTTATTGTTTATTAACATTCCTAATTATTATTTTTAGTATGTGTATCATAGTTAGTTTAGCTTCTCTGTAACGCCCCGATCCCGCAGGTACGGGGACGTTATGGCGACGTACATACGCGAGGTGAAAACAACCTCACGCGTACGTTAAGCCTCAGTACAGGGAATCACCTCCATAGACACAATGGTTCCAGCAGGAAATAAGTACAAGAATACCTGCAGAAAGGGGTTAGTGATCATAACAGATATAAAACAGGGAGAAATAGGATAACAGAAATAAATTACCAAGATACCTATGAATAGTCATCGATGAGGAGTCTCCGATATGAACCCATGAACTATCTGAGAATACGGTAACTCGGCTCTCCAACCTGGGCACGCAAACCCAGGGTCATCAGAAAGCGACCTAGTGAGTGGTAAAATGAAGGAGGAGGTAGTAATATATACAATAGTAATACAAGCATGATACTAATATATAATACATGATGTTGTCTAGTGATACCATATAATAAGTATAACATAAGCAGTAGAAATATATAAACATGTAAGTCTTTTAATACCATCACTACCTAGCCGGTTATTATCAGGTCATGGCTATTATCGTATCCTGTTGATATAATAAATAGTTGTCTAGTGGTGATGTGATAGAAATGACCATGTTAGTGTTGACGTGATGGAAATGAACATGTAGATGAAGTATGCAACATAATCATCCTACTGTGTTGTGCCTAGGCAGCACATAGACAATGCAAAACAGAATATAAGTGTTGACTGAGATTTCCTGCACACAAAATGTAGTATTTTAGTTTTAAAAATAGGATGTGCAAGTTCTCAATTCTAATCCGCTGTAGTAAGGCTATGCGGGTCGTGATCCTCAGGGAGGGACTGCGATGGAAGCGTTAAGCAAGTTTCTCTAAAGTTTTTATTTTTATTAGTTAAATTAGAAGGAAGTGGTATTTACAATGGGTCGGCAAATAAAGAATTGGGAGAAGTTGTGATTTAATCTACAAAAAGAAAAGAAAAGAAAAAGAAACTTACCTCTTCAGTCTGCTTACTGTTTGAACCGTTGCGATGATTTACCTTTTCTTGGAAGGCGTACAAGCATGCATATAGGATCGTCCGCCTTCTTAACTATGGAATAAAAAGCAACTATGAAGACCTTTTCATCGCCATAGGCCATCAAGGTTCCTTCTTCGGCTAGGTATTCTCGGAGCAGTTAGATCTCATGGTGGGCAAGACATTAGAGAAAAAACAATGTCATAAAAAATAGAAGAACGATGATAGAACAAAGATAGAGACACAATAAAACAAGAATAGAATAAAAAGAACAAAAACAAGCTTTGATTTGACTATTAAACAATGGTGGAAAATTACAACTTACACCGGCTGTCACCATCAGTACAAGTGGATCCCTTCCTCCATGAATACATCATCTCCTCTCAGCTTTCACAAAAAGAAAATAAAAATTTACAATGGAAGAAATAAAATCTAAACTACAAGAAAACCTAAAAACCCTAACTTTTGGCCCTTTGCTGGACGCTGGACGCTCTGTACGTTGCACTGCAGGGGGTATTTATAGGTGCAGAGGGGCGAAGAGTCCCGGATAAAGTAGCCCACGAAATCTGGTAGTCTGCTTCATCCAAAATGCCGCAAAAACCTGGTCTTTGCCGCAATTTTGCGGCAATACTGGCTCTGCTGGCCAGCGCTTTGGCGCGTGGCCTCTCCTGATCCGTTCATCTGGGAGTTTGCTTCTGAAAGTGTGATCCTGGCTCTTCATCTTGGAATTTCGAGATAACTTAGAAATCAAGTTACCTAGATCTTGAATTCTCCCAATCTCTTTTAAACGAATTTCCTTATCTCTGCATCTTATCTTTGTCTTTCATCCTCATTTGCAAGTGTTTAGGGTTGGGTAGAATTCTATCCTTCCCTCATCTTTAATAATTGCAACTTTAGCCCTTGCATAATTGCACTTTGACAATTGATATTTGCACTTTTACACCTGGGCTTCAAATATGGGCTTTTGGGCTTCATTAAGCTTTATTTATTATTAAAATAATAATTCGAGGCCTGCACACAATAAATAATAAAATATTAATAATTGTGCAGAATTAAATGAATAAATATGAAAATGTGATGGTAAATGTTATGATAAAAATGCACTTTTGACTACCAATCACACCCCCACACTTATCTTTTTGCTCGTCCTCGAGTAAAAACAAAGAAAAGAAAAGAAAAGAAGAATTAATCTAACCTAACTCACTTTCGTAGGAATCACGGTTGCACTTAGCATGTGCAACAAGCCGTTAAACCTCTAGGTTACCCTAGAGGACGAGTGTTGTCTCGTGAGGGTTTTCAGCGGATTACACCCACAAAATCCATAAAAAGGAAAATATTTGAATTATATTTGAAGAGACTAAGTAGTCTATAAGTTTTAGGATCCTCACTTTAATTCATTCTTCAAACTTAGTCTTTATAAAGTTAATTGTTTTCCATTTTAGGTAAGAATTAAAATTGAATTTCTAATATAGTCTTTTTCGTTACCAAAAATCATATGCATCCTTATGAATTTTTACTAAGAATTCCTTTACTTGGACTTTCATGCCTCTTTATTTGTTTAAATTTTTTTATTATGTATAACGCATCTAATTTTCTTTCGTATAAGCATTAAGGCTTCTTGAGGCCCTAATACCTAACTAATTGATTATTAGATGTGTTAATAAATTTTTTTTTTAAGCATGTATAACTCATCTAATTTTCTTTTGTGTAAGTATCAAGGCTTCTTGAGGCCCTCATACCTAACTAATTGACTATTAGATGTGTTAATATATATATCATATTTCTTAATTTTATTAGGCTTTCTAATCCACCCATGTAGCGAACTTAAAGTCGATGACTCCCAAACCGGTTGGCTTTAGGGCACCAGGTGAGAAAACACCCCGCGGACTCAAATTCGAGTGAACTAGGCCCAAAACTAAGGACTTTATTTTATTTACTCACCTTTAGGCATGAATACTTATGCTTCTTGAGGCACATGTATCCAGCTTAATTAGTGATTTTCTTTTTTTTTTTATATATATATGAGGCACAAAGATCTTTGTCTTAGAATCCTAGATATGCATTAGGTATGCACATTTCATTAAGGTAAAAATTAAGACTAACTAATTATTCAATTTTTCCTCCTATACCTAAAAATTCAACAATTTATTTATTTTGACCAAGTTTTTAGAAATCCTAATCATGATTTTCCTAATCCTTAAAACTAACTTAGGTTTCTTTCAAAAAAATAAGTCAAAATACTGTCCTTTTTATAAATTTTTTTTTTAATTAGCAAATTTTGTTAGTGTCTACTTATGTTAGTATGTTAGTAAAGCCCACCCCCACACTTATCTCATGCATTGTCCTCAATGTATGAATGAATGCATATATGCATGAAACAGAACAAGGGAAGGCGGAAGTTACCTTAGGGTGGTGGTTCCGGAGGTGGTCTAATTGGTCCACGAAATGCGGCCTAATCAAGATAACAGATAATTTGGTGGAACCCACCAGAAACTTTCCTTACATAACCCACTAAAATATATGTATAATCAATTTTTAGTATTTCCACCCCATCAAATTTCCAAATTTCATAATAAATTTCAGAGTTAATTGTCTCAACCTCCTTGTCCCAAAATGGAGTATGAAAAGATGGAATTATTGACTTGGACATTATAGGTACGGGAACGAATAC
The DNA here is from genome assembly GCA_038442645.1 of Agave tequilana. Lineage (NCBI taxonomy): Eukaryota > Viridiplantae > Streptophyta > Magnoliopsida > Asparagales > Asparagaceae > Agave > Agave tequilana. The sequence continues at coordinate 69,657 of JAVJIF010022871.1, read as the reverse complement.
CGACTCAAGAAAGATGCTCAAATCAAGTAAGGGCTCAGGAGTCGGGCGAGGTTCAAGAATTGAGTCCAAGTCAAGAAATTGAAACTCAAGTCCACAATCTTCTTCCCATAATGGAATGTGACCTAATATGGATGATATCTCTTTACTTCCAATATTAAGGAATTCTAGCTCATCGCCATACAATTCTTCAAAACTAAGGTCAACATCTTCCGTCAGAATTGTACAATCAGTTTCAGAAGTAAAGAGATTGTGAGAATCTAGGTCGCATATCTCATTGGGTTCAATGTAATAAAAAGAACTTGCCAATTTATCCATAGGATTTTCAAAATTGCACAATTGGTCAAGTTCAATATGATCATCTAAAATGGGTGATTCAATTTCATGATGAATTGGAATAGGGTCCAATGTTGACTCGGGAAAAGTGAAATCAGGTGAAGACACTGGAGTCATTATTGGATCAGGAAATAAAATTGAATCATCGAGTGGAAGATCATGATCATATTCATGCTCAAGTTCTATTTCAGGAAAGGAAAAACTTGCCAAATTATCAAGAATTGGAGTTTCGGCAAGTTCAAATGATGGCACTGAAATAGAATCTTGTTGTCCAAAGCAACTTGGTTCGTCGGCTCTAAGAGAGTGGTCTGTGATATCAGAAATGGCCGAATGGTGAGAACGTAATGATTGAACCATCAGATCTATGTCACGATCACGGGCTAATCTAGCCTGAGTCATGGCTGCAAGCATCCTTTCATAGTTGATAGGTGCATCATGCTGTGATTGGACTTGAAAAGATGAAGTGTAATCGTGATGAAGTTGTGAGTCGGTGGACTCACGCATTATCATGTCTGCGATAGATGGTAATTGTTGCTTGGACTCATGCATACTTATCATTTCCCCGATAGATGGTATTCTATTCTGAATGGGTGGATTAGAGTATGACTCTTGGGAATATTGTGGACAAGGTGGAGACGGAGGACAAGTCAGTTGAAAATTAGACTCGGGGGAATCGAAACCCCATGAACTCTGTGAAGAGTTGAAAGTATGAAATTATGGTCATAAGATGGGGGGTATGGGTAATAATTATTCGGATAAAACCATTCCGGCACACTAGATTGATCAAAGTTATGATATGCCCGGTTGGTAATATCCGAAAAAGAGTTAGGTGTGTAATATAGATTAAAGTTGGAAAAGTTATTATATGCCATATCACACAAACACAAACAAGAAAAAGAAAAACAAACAAATAAATAAACAAAAAAGAAAAAATTCTAACCTAAGTTAGGGTAGACCTATGACCTAGACGACTCCTAACTGGTTAGACTGTCCATAGGAGGTAGGGTGCAGACTTTGACCACAAGTTAATCAGCCAGGTCAGGGCAAGAGTGGTGGGAGGTTTTCCGTCAAAGACGTTCCTTAATTAAATAACCACCAATCTTCGGGCTTTCGGCCCTCAATCCCCTTCCTAGACACTGATTTGGTAAGAGTCAACTTCCAACACTGTTCCCCCTTAGGATAATCTCCTATTGAGTCCGAGATGTCCCTAGGGCCAACGTCTACTAATTTTTAAGTTAGGCTTGGGTTAGTGAGTGCTTTGGATATGATTTTTGGGCTAAGGAAGGGTGATGAAATCCCCACCTTATCTTGTTAATGGGTTATACCCTTAAGATGAATTAGTGCAAGTGTACAAGATAAATAGATAATAATCACTCAAAGCAGAAAATCAACTAAGAGATGAGTCCTATTCTACATGCAATGCGTACGTACCTTGCCTCCCCAACACTCTTCAACAGTAAAAAAATAAATTAAAAAGACACGTGCCTAATATGCAAATGTCTAATCAATTTTTATTTTTAACAACAAATAATTTACTGTTGAATTATTAGCAATTTACAGGTATATCACAGAACAAAACAGAATAGAGCAGTAAACAAAATTTACAATTTGCAGCAACCTGCAAAAAGTTGAATCAATAGTTCTCTACTGTTGCCGCGTTTCCGCGGCTCTGGCCGCGGATCCGCGGCAATACAGTAGGTTCTTTTGCTCTGCCTTCGAGGGCAGAGGCACAGAATAGCTGTATGTCCACTGCTGCTGCTATGTTTCTATTTCCTGTTCTCCAAACCTGCAAACAGAAAAGAATAAAAGAATAGTTAATATTTTTTTTTTTAGAGATAAAAACTTACCGTCCCTCCCCGGCAACGGCGCCAATTTGTTGACTGAGATTTCCTGCACACAAAATGTAGTATTTTAGTTTTAAGAATAGGATGTGCAAGTTCTCAATTCTAATCCGCTGTAGTAAGGCTATGCGGGTCGTGATCCTCAGGGAGGGACTGCGATGGAAGCGTTAAGCAAGTTTCTCTAAAGTTTTTATTTTTATTAGTTAAATTAGAAAGGAAGTGGTATTTACAATGGGTCGGCAAATAAAGAATTGGGAGAAGTTGTGATTTAATCTACAAAAGAAAAGAAAAGAAAAAGAAAACTTACCTCTTCAGTTTGCTTACCGTTTGGACCGTTGCGATGATTTACCTTTTCTTGGAAGGCGTACAAGCATGGCATATAGGATCGTCCGCCTTCTTAACTATGGAATAAAAAGCAACTATGAAGACCTGTTCATCGCCATAGGCCATCAAGGTTCCTTCTTCGGCTAGGTATTCTCGGAGCAGTTGGATCTCATGGTGGGCAAGACATTAGAGAAAGAAACAATGTCATAAAAAATAGAAGAACGATGATAGAACAAAGATAGAGACACAATAAAACAAGAATAGAATAAAAAGAACAAAAACAAGCTTTGATTTGACTATTAAACAATGGTGAAAATTACAACTTACACCGGCTATCACCATCAGTACAAGTGGATCCCTTCCTCCATGAATACATCATCTCCTCTCAGCTTTCACAAAAAGAAAATAAAAATTTACAATGGAAGAAATAAAATCTAAACTACAAGAAAACCTAAAAACCCTAACTTTTGGCCCTTTGCTGGACGCTGGACGCTCTGTACGTTGCACTGCAGGGGGTATTTATAGGTGCAGAGGGGAGAAGAGTCCCGGATAAAGTAGCCCACGAAATCTGGTAGGCTGCTTCATCCAAAATGCCGCAAACACCTGGTCTTTGCCGCAATTTTGCGTCAATACTGGCTCTGCTGGCCACGTGCTTTGGCGCGTGGCCTCTCCTGATCCGTTCATCTGGGAGTTTGCTTCTGGAAGTGTGATCCTGGCTCTTCATCTTGGGATTTTGAGATAACTTAGAAATCAAGTTGCCTAGATCTTGAATTCTCCCAATCTCTTTTAAACGAATTTCCTTATCTCTGCATCTTATCTTTGTCTTTCATCCTCATCTGCAAGTGTTTAGGGTTGGGTAGAATTCTATCCTTCCCTCATCTTTAATAATTGCAACTTTAGCCCTTGCATAATTGCACTTTGACAATTGATATTTGCACTTTTACCCTGGGCTTCAAATATGGGCTTTTGGGCTTCATTAAGCTTTATTTATTATTAAAATAATAATTCGAGGCCTGCACACAATAAATAATAAAATATTAATAATTGTGCAGAATTAAATGAATAAATATGAAAATGTGATGGTAAATGTTATGATAAAAATGCACTTTTGACTACCAATCAATAAGCAATGCAAAGTATACATGTACATGAGTATTAAGCCACCTCAGAAAGTGTAGCATGAAACAGGTAAAGTAACAATGCATACATGTCACATGATAGCGGGTAAATGAGCAGGAACAGTAACAAGTACAACTAAACAAGTTTACATGTATCAGGCAAGTCATGTTATTTATACAATAGTAGCAATCAGTACCGCCTGATATTTTAATCACTCTCTTCCAGTGTCCCATACCACTGGCAGTTCCTACTGGAGCCCGCACTCCAGTCGAACCCATCCGGACATGGCCTACAGGTACCATTATCCAAACGAGAGAGTAACCAAATAACAAGTGTTCCCGACGTCACTATTGTGTATACTGTTTTATTATGTTAATTGGAAACCCATGGTCGAGGAGTTCTTATCGGGTAGGTGTATCCCATGCATACCCGGGATCACGGCCTTAAACGGACCCCTGGCTACTGAGACCAGGGCCCTCCGCTAAGAGGGGAGCACGAATCAAGTAACGGGAGCTCATGGAGCAATTGGTAGGAAGCACTACCGTCCCCTACAGTGGGAGAACAATATGGATCCAGTACATCACCCGATAAGATCTAATCAACCGTCAAGTCTCCCCCATACCCAGTTACCTTTATGATCTGATATGTCAAGTATGCAATGTAACAAGAACAAACACAATACATGATACAGGTAACATGATAACAGGACCTGAGCTCTGTTGATAGCTTAGAACAATATAACGGGAAACGGGAACAATATAACGGGAAACGGGAACAATAGATGTGGAATTCCACATATCGCATATCAATAGCTCTCAAGTCCAGTAACGAGAATATCCATATCAGTAACCGGAAATAATCATGTAACGAGAATACATATGCATGTAGCAATCATATAAACCATGATCCATGTAACAGGAATATATCCATGATCCATGTAACAGGAATACAAAGACAATCAATGCATGTAAGCCGATGGGTCTATAGAACAGTAGTATAAGAATATGAAGTAACGGCGTATAGCCTAACCACGTAGCGATGTCCGGTGTAATAGCATATCAGTGTATCAGGGGTTCACGAAGATGCAGTAATAAGGTCATGATTCTCAGTATCAATGTAAGAGTGAAGCGTGTACAAGGGACATCATGACGGTGTCTAATGCCTTCAGTGCATTAGCATGTCTGTGGGACGGTGAGCTAACACAGGAAATAGCAGTGTCGCGTATCCATGGAACAGTGGTCATGACCATGATATGATAGTGTCCTGTGTAGTGTCTCAGAGGTTGCCATGAGTCACGATGTCAAGTGTATCGGTGGGTCTGTAACGGTGACAGTGTCATAGTAACAAGATATGTGATACGTGTAACGAAACTATGTGGAATAGTAATCTAACCATTTTACCATTTTCATCTATCACCTATATGGTATTTTAAGTCGTGAAGCCAATGAAAATATTATTTGATCGGTTATGTCCACTACACGGCCAGGCATGACAAAATATGACTTCAAGTTATTTATTAACATTTTAGCGGTTTACCCATAATCACGATTTAGTACTTAAAGCAATCACTTCATTTTATTAAATATGAATAAATATAATTTATTAAAAATAAAACACTCACAAACTAGTCATGGGGAGGTAGCTCTCTTTCCCACGATCGCAACGGATTCAGAATCGTCCAAATCAGAGTCCAGATGCTCCCGATATCGCCCGAATACTAAATCATACAAAAGGGTTAATTATGTAAATAAAATATTAAATGCAAATACTTAAATGTACAGGGGGTTTTCTGCAAATATACCTTTATTGGGTTTCGGATGCGGGTTTGGCTCATAACGGGTCGGGTCCAGATCCACAACCCAACCCGTTTAACTTAAATTAACGGGTCATGGGTTAACGGGTTATAGGGTAGCAAGAAGTAGGTTTTTGGGTTTCAATAAAACCCAAATGGGGTATTAGGTTCACACCCATTTATGGGTGTGAACCCATCACGGGTGCAGCAGCAGCATGTGCTGCTGCTTGCCTCAGCTCGGGTCGGCGGCCGGCGGCACCTGCCGGCGGCGGTCCCGGCCTCCGGCGGCGGTCCCGTCTCCGGCCAAGGGTGAGAGAGAGAGAGAGGGTGCGGGAGAGAGAACGTGAGAGGGAGGAAAGAGAGAAAAAGGAGAGGGGAAGAAACAGAGCAAAGAAAAGGGAGGAAGAAGAAGAAGAGAAGGAGAAGAAGGGGGCGCGGCCTGCGGGTTGCGGCCGGCGGCGGCGCCCGCCGGGCTGGGTCGCGGCCGCCTGCGGCGGCCGGCGACGACTGGCCGCTGGCACGGGTCAGCCCCTTGTGGGGTCACACAGAGAGAGGGAGAAAGGTTAGAGAGAGAGGTTAGGGAATTAGAGAGAGAGTGGTTTAGAGAGAGAGATTGTGAAAGAGAGAGAGGGAGTGAGGATTTAAGGAGAGAAAGAGATTGGGTTAAGTCGGTAGGAGGAATTCGCTGGAAACCGCCAGAGAAGAGAAGAAGAGAAAGGAAGAAAGGAAAGAAAAAGATTAAAAATTAATATTTTAATATTAGAATATTGGCCCGATATTCGACCAGCTCCGAACGGTGCCAAAAAATTACGGAAAATAGAGAATATTGTCCTGAGACGTAATATAAAAACGGTTTGAAGAAATTCTAGCCAATTTACAAATTAAAAATCCTGGAAGATGTCGCCGGTACCGGGCGACACCGGTTTGGCCAGATTTTCGATAAATTCAGAAAAATCCCCAAAAATACCCTAAGGTCGATAATACGATTCTAAGTCACATGATGAAAGCAGATTCTCAAAATTCTACCCCGTTTGTGAAATAAAAATCGTAAAGTAGATTATCGGTACCGGTCGACACCGACTACGGAGATTTTCCAAAATAATCCAGAAAATTTCAGAAAAGTCTGAAAAAATCTAAAATATTAGAAAATGATTTTTGAAACTGAAATTAGCTCAATCGGACTACCACGGAGGTCAAATCAATTTTGTACATCGTATCGCGTACTAATACTGTGATACGTACATCAGGGAGCAGGGGGTTACATTCTCTCTCCTTGCATCTTCCCAAACCCTATAAATCACGATCTATACCCATTACACCCACGAACCCATTACCACAACCTAAAATTCATTACCCAATATCTAAATCCTAATCCTAACAACACATTATAAATCCTAACTTATTAGATTCTAATCCCAACTATCTAAACCCAAAATCCCTTCATAATATTTCTCTTCCTTTTTTCCCCAACACATACAGCCAACTTCCACCCAAATCCCCACAGCCTCCTTGCTCCTTCAACACCAGCCCATGTCTCTAATCCCTTCGTCATCATGGTCGTGCCGTATTGCCACACAAGCCCCGCCATGGCCGTGAGCAACCCTTGTGCTTTTGCCCCTAGTGCGCCAGTCCACCCTCTTCCTCTCTGCGTCAACACTCCCTAGATCTGCTTTAGTGCCACAACAGCCTGCAACCTCCAACCCGAGCACATTGGTAGTCCCTTCTTCACCTCTCCTCCGTGGCCATCTCCAGCCCAGGCAACACCCGCACCCAGAGCACCCAAGCCCAGCCCCCTCTCCTTCGACGCGCCGCCTGGGCCTCCACGCACAGATCTATCCCCTCGGCCATCGTTGGAGAGCCGCATCCATCGCACCATAGCTCGGACTCCACCCGCGGCCTGCCCTCTTCCTTGGCGCAGATCTGCACCTACAGTCGTGCAACGCCCCAGCAACCCCCCGCACCCAGGCCTTCACCCTCCACGACAAGGCCTGGCACACCTTCCTCCTTAGCTGCCCTCTGCAGATCCATGGCCATGCTCCCAGCAGCATACTAATCTTCCCCGGGCTCCCTCTCCTGCATCCACCCACATCAAGCCATAATTACCACTCAGCCCTCCCCATGGTGGCAGCCCATACCTCGGAGCCTTCGCCAGATCCCGCGACTCCCCGATCTCTTCCTCGGAGCACACGGCATCATCTCCGCGGCCCCCGGCGAGCTGTGGTTTCCCTCCGCGGACTCCGCTGGCGAGCCATCCCCTTTGCCACTGCCGTGAGCCCCAGGTCGCAGACCACCCCCTTTGCAGTGTGAGTCTATTCCTCCTCTCTCTGTATTTAATTGTTATGTGTGCGTAATTATATTACGAGTGTGTGTGTGTGAGCGCATGTGTGTGTGCGCTTTTAATTATATTATGTGTAGGGGTATATATATAATAATGGGCAAGTTGTGTTAGTGTGCATGATTATGTGTGTAATTATGAATACATGTGTGCTTATGTATGTGTATTGATTAGTCTACAAAATTGCATATTTCATACCACCTCTTCATATTTATTCAATATTAAATTCTGTTAATAACATCTCTCATGTATGTTCCTACGTCAATGGTGTGGAATGAAGAAGAAGCCCATAAATCCTATTTATTCAGTGATTTAAAGCCTGCAAATATAGCCATTGACTTTGGAAGCTAGATCTGCCAATATAGGTTACAGAAAATCAGAAACCAGCAGCAGAAATCAGCAGAGGGACAAGCCAATAGTCTGCACCCACTGGCGCGGCGGCGCGGCCCCAGAAGGGCCACGAAAACATGGTAAAAAACCGCGTTTTCGTGGCCTTCTGGTGGGGCCACATGTTGAGTTTTGATTCATGGCCCTGTGATGCCTCCCTGGTGCTCCCTTTTACCTATAAATACCCCAGGTTTGCCAGATTTCCAGAGAGAAGAGTTTTGAAGAGAGTTTTAGGATTGTTTCTTTTCTATATATGTAATTTTTTGGGTAGTTTAGGTTAGTTGTTCTTCTTCTTCCTCTTTTGTATTTTTCATTTCTTATAGATCATGTAATAGGAAGAGAGTAGAACATAGGATGAATGTAAGAGTGCTTATAATAGAGAGTGACACTCTATGAAAGGTTCTCTCTTTATCTCTACTTATTTCTTCTCTCTAGCTCCTTTTACATGCGTAGATAATTTTCTCTCATGGCAACTAACTACTAACCACTAACTTGCTAACTCCTTACTTGATAATCCACATGAATTTAATAGCCTCTACTTGGCCTTGCTCTTGCAAGAGCCATTGATGGCTCATTATGATGGATTCTAACACTCTAATATCCTAACTCTCTAACAAGCTAACATTATTTTATTTCATGTTTGCTTTTATTTAGTTTTGATGGTTTAAGAGTAGCTTGCACTTATTTTGTTGAGTTTGGATGTGAAAATGATCTTATGGGTCATGCTTTGAAACACTCTTGAACCAAAGACCAGTGATGTCCAAAGATACATGTGAGGCAACTATCACTAATAGGTTATCATGGTTAGTAGAGCCATTAGCAATTAGTAGCCATGAGTTTGCTTTCTTTTTCATTTTGTTTTGAAATACTATCAAAAATCACAAATATCTTCTCTTCTATGTTCCACTTCTTCGTGTTTCATCGCACTCTTCTATTTTCACTTTTTTTTCTTTTCTTTTGATTCTTTGAAACATAAAAGAACTGTTAACACACACGTGAACATGCCAGTAAAGCTTCTATCGCCTCCCGTCCTTGTGAATTCGACCTGTTTAGCCTCTGTGCTATAACGGAAGTATCGAGGAAGCCAAAGCACACACACTTTGACTCCTGATTTCAAAATGATACTTTTTGTGCACGGTTTTCCCAATCAAATTTTGGCACCGTTGCCAAGGATGGGAATGGTTTGATTTCACATTTTTGTTAACTTTTCTTCTTTGTTTTTTGGTGTGCACGTCAAAATTTTCAAAAATTTAGCATTGCAGAAATTCACACTTGCTTTTGTATGGTTGGGTAAATTCTTGTATACTGCTATATTCTACTGCTAGTTTCTATTTATATTACCTATACACTGTAATAATTTAAAGAACTAAAATACAGTAATTGGATGTCTTAAAATGGTTTGGGCATTTGCATCTTGACACGTGTCAATTTTCATTCCATTATACTATATTTTATTTTTGTATTGTTGTGATCTTGACGGAGATGTACATATTGCATTGCATATAGCTTAGGACAAACACTTAAGTGATTTACCCGCTTTGTGTGTTCATTCATATCTATATTGCACACTTGCACGAATTGAAATTAAGGCCAAAACCCAACATAAGATAAGGTGGGGAAGTCATTACCCTCCCTTAGCCTAAAAATCACCTCCCCACTCACACAACCCGATCCTAAATAAAACTTGCTAGACGTTGGCACCCTAGGGATATCTCGGGCTCATTTAGGGGATTGACATAAGGGGAAAGTTGTTAGAGTTTGATTCTAGTTAAATCGGTGTCCAAGTTGGGGATTGAGAGGCAAAACCTCGAAGAACAGTGGTTTGGCATAATTAGGCCCATTGCTCCGGCACGGATACCTCCCACTGGTCTTGCCTCGACCTGGCCGATTAACTTGTGGTCAGATTTATACAATGTACCCCCGTGGATAGTCTAACTAGTTAGGAGTCGTTAGGTCTAAGTCAACCCTAGAATAGGCTTGTTTTTCTTTTTCTTTTTTTCTTTTTTTTGTTTGTTTGTTTATTTTTCTTTTTTTGTAAATTGTGAAATGGATTTCAACAATAATAATTTTTTTAATCCTAATATGAATTCATATTTCTCCCTGACCTCAATTGACTCAGATAACTCGAACCCGGCCATGTACAACATGAACCAACCATATAGGACGGATTGGGTTTATTCGATTCAATATGACCCATGCCCCCCAAGATTTTCAAAATAATTTCTACTATTCACAGAGTCAGTAGGGATTCACCGCCCCAAGTTAAATTATCAATCACCTTGTCAACCATCTTCTTTCCCACATTTTGCTTCACATACTCCTTTTTCAGAACTATCAATTGAAGAAAAATCAGAGTTACAAAAGAGTACGGAAGCCATGTTAGAGGCCCAAAAACAATTTGAAATCATGACGGCCTCATCATTTCCACAAAATTTTCAAACCCTATATAGTTCTTTTCCAGAACCACCAAAAGAAAAATTATTGTTGGAAAAGACTATGGAATTCGTGCAAGAGTCTGAGCGACTAATTCAAAGTATGGTTGATTTCCAATGTCCACCGAATTTTCATATGACTCAAGAATCATATCATTTTGGAAATCAAGCTTCAATTTCATCATAACAAACTGAACTTGACCAAAATCAAATCCTTGATATTTTAGCAAGTTATCCATTTTCTTAAATTGAACTTGAAGATGAATGTGAACAGCTTCAATTAGTGATTTGAGTCCAATTTTTAAATCAATATCAACTCCTATAGTGTTACCTAAACTAGATAACATTCTTGAGCTAGTTTTGATTCCCATAATTTTTGTAATTGAATAAATCATTTCACTCATTCACATTCCTTCTGTGGACAAAAATCAAGATTCAATTTTATTACATACATTTGAACTTGCCCAAAATTTTGAGAACCATCTTGACATTTTGGCAAGTTATCTTTTTTTCGAAATTGAATTTGAGTAAGAATGTGATCTTGATCGACAAGTTGATAATTCCACTTCACTTTTTAATTCAATAATGACTTCAGTATTTTTACCAAATTCTTTTCATATTTCGGAGTCAACATTAAATCTTGTACCAGGACACTGTGAGATGGAATCACCAATATTTTACGATCACATTCCGTTAATGGAAAAAGTGTGTGAACATCAATTTTTTGGTTTGGACCCAATTTTGAACCAAATTCGACTTTAATTTCTGAATCTCGACCTGATCTAAGTCAGTTTCCCGAGTCGAAATTCGTTCCTCTTCCTTTTGAGCCCAAGTCAATTATCTTCTACAATCACACTTCTTTGTTGGACAACGGTGTTGAACATAATGACTATGAGTTTTTTTTGAAAATTGGTCATTTGAGGGGGAAATTTTTTTCAATAAGATCATACATTTCTACAACATTTTAATGTGTTGTATTAGAGAGGTTCCTAGTGGGATCCTTCGAGATCCACAATCTTTGAATTGGGCCGCATTTCGTGGACCAATCAGACCACCACCGGAACCACCATCCTGAGGTAATTTTTCCTTCCCTATTTGTTTTATGCACATACATATTCATAATGCATTGAGGACAATACATGAGATAAGTGTGGGGGAGGGTTTACTAACGTAGGTTGTTCTAAACTTCTTTCTTTTACGCTTTTTTTAAAAAAATTTAGATTTTCCTTTTGTATAAAAACCCTTTTCTTTTCTTTTTACAAAACTTTTTGAGATAAAAGAAATAAATTTGATTTATTTTTAATAAAGTTAAGAGGATGAATTAAGAATTAATTTTAATTATGAATTCTTAAACCGAGTCAAAATAATAGATCTTATTTAAATTTTAGGATAAGAAAGTAAGATTGGAAAGATAATTTGATCTGGATATTTTTACCCTAGATATATGAACTTCACACTTATACAATTTTTTTGGGATTGAAACAAAAACTGAAAATGCCATAATATATATATATATATATATATATATATATATATATATATATATATATATATATATATGATGATAAAAATCACTTATTGAAGCTGGGTAGTTATGCCTCAGGAAGCATGATTATTCACGCCTAAAAATGGTAGACAAAAACAAAATAATCTCCTTTAGTTTGTGGCCTTGTTTACTCGAGTCCTTAAGCCTAAGAGATATTTTTTCATCTGGTGCCTTAAAACTATCTGGTTTAGGAGAACCGGCTAAAGGCTCACTACTCGGGTAAGCTAGAAAGCCTAAGAAAACTAAGGGAAGGAAAAAAGAAAAAAATTTGATATAAATAAATGGCATGAAAGTTAAAGTCGATATCCTAAAAATCTTCATAGTTCACAAGTGCATATTTTCTAAGAATTTTTATGAAAGATCAAAGAATCGATATAATTTTAAATTCTTACATTTAATTTATAACAAGATTTTGCATTTAGACTTAGTTTAAGGAAGAATAATTTCTAGTTAACCTATGATCTTGGATCACTAAAATTTTCGCAAAAACATTTCAACACTTTTGTCTATTTTCAAAATGCATTTTCAAAATATTAACATTTGATTTCTTTCTTTATGAATTTTGTGGGTGTAATCTGCTGAAAACCCTCAGGAGATAAAACTCTTCTAGGAAAAGTCTAGAGGTTTAACGGCTTGTTGCACAAGCTCAGTGCAACCGCGTCACCTGTGAAAGTGGAATAATAATTTTCTTAGTTTTTTTGTTTTGCTCAGGACGAGCAAAAGATAAGTGTGGGGGTGTGATTAGTCTCCAAAATTGTATATTTCATACTACATCCTCACATTTATTCAATATTAAATTCTATTAATAACACCTCTCTTGTATGTTCCTAGGTCCATGGTGTGGAATAAAGAAGAAGCCTAATAATCCCATTATTTAGTGATTTAAAGCTTACAAATATAGCCATTCACGTTGGAAGTTAGATCTGCCAAAACAGGTTGCAGAAAATCATAAATCAGCAGCTGAAACCAGCAGAGGGACAAGCTAATAGTCTGCATCCACTGGCGTGGCACGCGTTTCCGCAGCCTTCTGGTGGGGCCATATGTCGAGTTTTGACTCGTAGCCCTGTGATGCCTCCCTGGTACTCCCCTTTGCCTATAAATGCCCCAGATTGGCTAGATTTTCAGAGAGAAGAGTTCTGAGGAGAGTTTTTGGGTTGTTTATTTTTCATGTATTTAGTTTTAAGGGTAGTTTAGATTAGTTCTTCTTCTTCTTCCTCTTTTGTATTTTTCATTTCTTGTAGATCATGTAATAGGGAATAGAGTAGTACATAGAATGAAAGCAAGAGTGCTTGTAATGGAGGGTGTCACTCTATGAAAGGTTCTCTCTTTATCTCTACTTGTTTTCTTCTCTCTAACTCATTTTACACGCGTAGCTAATTTTTTCTCATGGCAAATAACTACTAACCACTAGCCACTAACTTGCTCACTCCTTACTTTATAATCCACATGAATCTAATAGCTTATACTTGGCCTTGCTCTTGCAAGAGCTATTGATGGCTCATGATGATGAATTCTAGCACTCTAACATCTTAACTCTCTAACAAGCTAACATTACTTTATTTCATGCTTGCTCTTGTTTATTTTTGATGGTTTAAGTGTAGTTTGCACCTGTTTTGTTGAGTTTGGATTTGAAAGTGATCTTATAGGTCATGCTTTAAAATGCTCTTGAACTAAGGACTAGTGATGTTTAAGGATACATGTGAGGTAACCATCACTAAGAGATTATCATGATTAGTAGAGCCATTAGTGGTTAGTAGCCATGGGTTTTTTTTCGTTTTCACTTTGTTTTAGAAATATTATCAAAAATCATAAATATCTTCTCTTCTATGTTCCACTTCTTCGTGTCTCACCGTACTCTTCTCTTTTCACTTTTTGTTTTGTTTTCTTTTGATTCTTTGAAACATAAAAGAACCGTTAACACACACATGAACATACCAGCAAAGCTTCTATCGCCTCCCGTCCTTTTGGATTCGACCTGTTTAGCCTCTATATTATAATGAAAGTATCGAGGAAGGCAAAGCACACACATTTTAACTCTTGATTTCAAAACGACACTTTTTATGCACGATTTTCCCCTGATCATGTATATATATTCATGCATGTGGGTGTGTAAAAGTATTCAGTGTTCGTATGTAAATATATGTATATATATGTGTGTATGTATGTGGATATTTGTATATATATGCACGATATGCACGTGTATTTGTGTACACGTGTGTGTAGAGTGCACGTGTGCTTGTATGTGTATTTATGTTTATGCGTGTTTGGTTGCATGTTATAGTGTTGTGGATTCGTTTGTGCGATCCGAACTCGGTAATGGGAGATTCAGATTTGTGCCTGTTGTGGTCTTGATACACTGGTGATTCGAAGACCGATATATGGAACGATTTAGAGGTTTGTACCAGTTCATGCAGTGAATACCAAATGGTGATTCGGATCCAAAACTGTGTCATTTCATGTGAGTGTTTGCTTTTACCTCATTTCCTTATTTACCATTATTAATATGTATTTGTGTTTTACTTTTATCATTTCATATGACTATTTGATGTATTTTACCATTTTTATTACTTGCATCACTTCATAAGTCATCAGTGAATCTCCAACCTATTTATTCAGTTGATATGAGTATTTATCAGCATCATTCCATGTGCTAGTAATCATCGTTGTTGGCTTAGGCCTAGTATTGATATACCATAAACCGGACTTGATCTTATAACTGACCTAATTGTGATAAATCTTAGAATATAAATATATTGATCTTGAGGTTGATTGGTTTGTGATTGAGGGTAGTGATTCTTATTTTATGTGAAATATTTATCGGACAAATTGTTTGCTATTGAGAACTCCTATGAATATTGAGAAAGTGTCAGATATAACATTGCTTTATCGATAGACTGATTACCGATGCTTGGATTGGTATTTACTTGGTTAGATATAGATAATTATGTATTTTATATGTTGGGACCTGGATATATCAGTGACTTAAAGGATGAATATACTAATCATATAGAGGAGGGATATACTGTTGAGTTGATTGACATGAGCTCGGTGTTTTTTTTTCAGAGGATTTTGATTAGTGTTCTGATGATTGATGTAGTTGAATTGATATTTGTGTGTATTCTCTATTTTACCCTTGATTATATTGTTTGAGTATTGATGATCTTTTGATATTGATTATCAGATGTAGATCACTCTGAGTTCCATATCGCTTGAGGACGTTTCATTATTTGGATATGATTTGGGTACCTGTTGATCTAGTTGACTTTGAGGATATTCAGTAGACCTCTCTTCATAATTTATTCTTGACTACTTCAATTTTTCGGTATAGAGATAGAGTTATTGTGAGAGTGATTTCATTGATATCGGTGATAACATATATTTAGAGTTTAACATTAGTTATCATTTGATCTCAGTTATTGGTGACCTAGAGGATTAAAGTAGATTGGTAGTGATGAAAGAGCTGATTAACTATTTACTGGACTCAAGGTTTACAATATCAGATATTCTGACACAAATCTAGTATTTGATGTTCATGATAATTATTGAGATTATATGTAACACGGATTGATATGTGATGTGCACGAGGATTGCTTTTGAGATTATGAGTTGATGGATCAGTTACAGATATAATATCAGTGGATCATGTAACACCCCATTCCCGAAATATGTACTTAGATACGTATTCAGATTTTTTGATCATATTTTTTGATTTACTTCCTATATTTGTTTTGTTTTATAATTAATTATATTATTATCTTGCATTGGATCTGGATTCGTGAATTCGTAGTCAACCCTAGTCTGAACCGGGGATCCGGATTCGTGAACTATAATAAGATGTTAATATACAATTTGTTGTGTTATTTTGCAACTCGGGTTGTATACGCTCAGATTACGGTAACATGGGATGAAGGTATATAGATGAGAGTTTTCTTATTTGGATTATTCCTTTGACATACTAGTCTCATAGAGCCATGACCTAAGCTTGTACGATTGGTTTGCTCGTATTCAGTTTTATTCGGTTATCAATTTTTGTTGGCCCAAAGGCCTATCACCCTAGTTTTGATGATTATCAACTCATGAAGTTATGTTTACTAATGATCTTGTGTTTAAATTAGTGACAGATTCATTATCAAGATCTTAGTAGGTGCATAGCTCAACAAAGGATAAAATGTCAAGATTTGGAGCTAGCACGGTGTGATCCAAGGAGCTTTTGGATCAAGCTTGGACCAAGTCAAGAAGATGAGAAGCCTTCAAGTGAAGACTTCAAGAAGATGAAGACTTGTGTCTAGGTATAAGAT
The DNA here is from genome assembly GCA_038442645.1 of Agave tequilana. NCBI lineage: Eukaryota > Viridiplantae > Streptophyta > Magnoliopsida > Asparagales > Asparagaceae > Agave > Agave tequilana. The sequence goes on along the minus strand of JAVJIF010022871.1, from coordinate 53,250 downwards.
TTAGTTTTTGTTTTTAGTTAAAATGTAAAGGATAGATAGTTGGTGGATTGCTCAAGTATATCTTACACACACACTCTTGATAGAACTCTTGATAGAATTGCTTTCATAAAAGATTTTTATGTTTAGAAAAGAATTTTTATTTAGTAAAAGATTTTCTTTGTGACAAAATATATACCTTGGTTTTTGGTATTTCTATCATGTATATCTTTTCAACCATAACCAAGTTTAGAGCTTAATGTCAAAAACATAGATATTACATTATGATTGTGTAGTGGATCATATTCATACACACTATGCTTTAAAATGAAATCAAATATCTTGTTTTATATTTTGTGAAGTTATGAAAACCAAGTTTGAAAAATACATGTTTTGATTTTTGATAGAATTTGCAAGACGCTGAAATAATATGAATATGTTGATATATGTCTTGAAAAATTTTATCACAAGTTTGGTTTTCAATATAATGTTAAAACAAGTTTATGGAATTTTTAAAAGTGTTAAAAGATTTTAAAATTAATTTTTAAACCAGTTTTCCAGACCTGGAACTGGCTGTCAGGCTGGTCCGGTCGACCGAGCGGTCAACCGCACCATGGTCCGGTCGACCCACGGTCGACCGACGTGCATAGACTTGTGCGTGTCTGGCAGCACAGTGGTCCGGTCGACCGGACGGTCGATCGCTGCAGAGAGTTCTGCTCTCTGGATTTCTGGGTCGACCGGGCGGTCGACCGGAGGCTCCAACGGTCGGATTTTCGACCGTTGGCGGTCGACCGGCCGGTCGACCGACAGCTCTGACAGACCCCAACGGTCATATTTTTCTGACCTCTATAAAAGGGGTTTGGTCATTGTTTTGCTACAAGATTTTAGGAGAACTTTGAGCCAGTTTTTCCCATTCTTTTAAAAGGGTTTTCTCCATAAATTTGAGTGCAAATACTTCCAATCTAAAGGGAAGAATTTATCAAGAGTGTAAAAGAGATTTCTTGAGTTTTTTACCAAAGTTTCAATCCTTGCTTTTCTCACACAACACTTGAGCATCCATTGATTATACATCCTATAGGTGTGTTGTAGTGAGAGTGCTTTAGGTGATCAAAGTGTTGTGATCACCAAAGATCTTTTCTTTGTTCTTTGAGGAGACGGGCAAGTGTGCTCGTGATTGTTTGGGTCCTAGTGAGGACTTGGTGTTTTCGGGTTCGGGTGCGAACTCGTGTTTGAGGTGCGGCCTCGGCGAGCCGGTGGGCTTGCGGTGTGTAAGGGACTAGAGAGTCCGAGGGCTTGTAGGTGTTGCGGCACCGAGGAGAGATCCATTGGGATCTTGCATAGTGGAAATCCTTCGTGTGTCGAAGGCGGGGATGTAGAGCAAGTGTGCTCGAACCTCGAAACATACCCTTGTGTTTGCGATTGCCATTTCTCTCTCTCTCTTTGTCTCTTGTTATATCTTGCATTCAATTATTGTCTTTATCATTTACATGCTTGATATATTCCTTGTGCTTAATTGATATACTTGCGTGGGATTGTTGCTAACACTTGTATTCAACCAAGAGAGCCAACGCGGCACCTCAACCCATTCAAGGGGAATCTAGAGGAGTTTGTCCAGAGCCCTTCACCGGGAATTCAGCAACACTCTTTGGTTATACGTGGTGTTTAGTGTAAAAGTTTTTATTTGGTCATAATTGCTTTTAGCTTCCGCATTATTTGGATTATTTTCCATTAAGTGACCATTAGATTAGCCATCACCTATTCACCCCCCCTCTAGGTGAACCTTACAATTGGTATCAGAGCTTGGTACTCTGATTTGGTCTAACAACCTAGAGTTAAAGATCCTCATTTTTAGGCTAATCACATATTTTGTACACACACCATGGACTTCATGTCACCACCCATGTTTGACATTGCTAACATCCATATATGGAAGGTGAAGATGTCCTTGTACCTCAAAGCCGTAGGTTTTCATGTATATCTTGCCACTACTAATAATGCATATTGTTTAGATGGTAAGAATATTGAGGCTAATGCAAAAGCCCTACATGCTTTAAGATCTACCCTAAATGATGATTACTTATCTAGGGATGCTAACTTTGATTTGGCTTTTGTAGTGTGGAACACCCTCCTCTCCCTTGGTGAAAAAGATCAATACTATGCGGGGAGCGATTCGGACGTTGGAAGCAACACCTCCAACGTGTGCTACGTGGTCCAAGGGGATAACCCCCTTGAGGTAACTACCGAATCCGATGATGAGAACATGTCATATGATGAGCTATCTACTTTTTGTCATCTATTGCTTGAAAAATATGACATGCTTAAGAAAGAAAATAAAAATTTGAAAAAGAACATTGCTTGCATGCATGTAGAACATGATACATTTAGATCTAACATTGCATGTTTAGAAAAAGATAACAAAAATTTGAAAAAGAATTTTGATGCCATGGTTGATGAAAAAGATTCATTAGTAAATAAAATGGCATGCTTAGAAAAAGAAAAGGAAGATTTGAAAAATGAAAATGTTTCCCTTATGTCTAAATTAAATGATTTATGTGAAGGGAATATGTCTTTAAAAATAAGATTGATTTGGTGGAAAAACAAAAAGAAGTTGTTTTTCAAGAAAACTCTTGTTTAAAAAGAAAAATTTCTGAAAAAGAAAAAGAACAAGAAAAAGTTTCTAAAAAGAAAAAGACTTTTGATCATGCTTTACATGCCACCACTTCTATTGATCAAAATAAAGTAAATGTTTTGAAAAATAAAATTAATGATTTGAGCTCAACTTTGAGCAAATGTGCATTTGATCATTCTAGGTTGGAGTCTATGTTTTCAAAGAAACAAACTCCACACATTCATGCACATTCACATCATGCATATGCTTATGTTGGACGTCATGACCACACACATACACATAAGCATACTAAGGTGTACGTATGTACACATTGTGGCCGCAAAGGCCATTTAGCAAAATATTGTTATGATAGATTAGATCATTATATTTTTGCTAAAAATAAAAGATTTTGGGTTCCTCAACACAAAGCTAACCCCCGTGGACCCAATAAGAAAATATGGGTACCAAAACCCCCACCTTTTGCTTTTGATGTAGGTGAGGGCTCTCACAAAACGTGAGAGGATTGGTGCCTTGGTAGTGGATGCAATGGACTTGATGGACATACACTTGGATGCATCGCTATCAAGGAATTTTAGTGGAAAGGCCACCACATTAGGAGCTTTGAATTTGGTAACAATTTCTAAACTCCTACTTTTTATGTTCATGCTAGTTCATTTATCATAATTATAGCATGTTCATGTTTTATGTATTTTGTGCTTCATGTGGTATTTACATGCTTAGATGTAGAATGGGTCAAACTTGCATTTATACATGTACAAATAGTGAATTACAATTGATTCATATATGATTGAACTTCATGCTCATTTGTACCCACTATATGCATATGTATAGGCTAGTTTTGATGATTCTCTTTCATACATGTTTTATCTATTTTATGACTTTACTTCATGTATATGTATTTTTAATTCAAATCTAATAAATATACATGTATACCCGTGAGTCTCTTACTTTCATGCAAATACATTTGATAGACTCTTTTATATTTGGGATATGTATGTGTATTGTTAGGATTGGATAAATCATACATATACCATGAAGATTAGTGTTTTTATGAAAAATGATTTTTCATGATTTGTTTTGTTAAAAATGTGATTCTTGATCTTTTTGAGCTTCAATGACTATTTTCATAAAAATGCTATTTACATGATCGTTTAACACTCACACTTTTGTTAAAATCATTTTGAGCCTTATAGACCATGAGTGCTTAAATTTTTGTGTATCTAGTTATATTTATGAAAAACATAAGATTTGATATATTTGAAGGATCTTTAACTAGTTTTTCAAAAACAATTTATACTAGTTATTTATTCTTCAAATAGTCTTTGAGATTGACACATGATTCTATTTTTTTTCTAAAGATTTGATGCTTCATGATTTGAATATTAGTTTATATGTTAGTTTTTGTCAACACTAGGATTTATATTTGTACATATCGTGGGCCACAAATAAATCTATTTATATTTGTGCTTGAATGCCTATTTGAACCCATGAAATGTGCTTGTATTGCTTAGTTTTGATGATACATAAATTTTAAACTTGTATTCCCACTTTTTGGATTTTATTTATGATCATGTGTTTTTCATTTCATGTATATGTGTATTTTGCCAAAACTTTAAGATATACATGTATACCTCTTGAGTCATTTGCCTTTAATGCAAATCTATATATATGGACTCAATTGTGTTTAAGAGATATGTATGTATACTTATTGTGTTATCAAAACATACATATATCTTGAAATATAAATTTTGTTTTTAATAATAAAAAATGTGTGATGATTTAAAGGAATATTGAGATTTATTGACATTTCTTTTTGCTTTATTCCTTGCTTGAAGGATTTCGTACTAGTTTTAAAACATTTTCATATTAACTAGTGCAATCTCTTCATTTGGTAGAGTTTTTCAAACTAAGCTTATTTTCAAATCTATTTTGAAAACCCCTACCATCAATGGGCGGATGAATGGGCGTGTATGCCTTGTAAGCTTAATTGACAAATCTTTTACTTTGTGCATATCAAGGGATGGTAGGTTGAGTTATACACTTGATCTTATTGTTATGTCAATTGGTATCATTGAATCGTTTCAATTGGTATCAATATGAACTTATTTTGTATATACTCATATTTTGTTTCTTATATATATATGTATCAATTTCACTTGGTATACTCATTTCTCATACATATATATGATTTTCATGTGCTTAACTTACAATTGGTTCACATTTTAAAGGCACAAAGTTTATGATGAAAAATAAAAATTTTTGGATCATTATGTTTACCATTGATATCAAAATGCTTCAACTTCATATTTGTTAAATGTCAATTGGTATCTATATGTTTTACAAAAATGATTATTTTCAATTTGGTATCTTTAAAAAATTTGATTGTTTTACAAGAGCTCTGATACCTTTAAAAATTTTTTTAAAAAAGAAAAATTAAAAATGTTTTGGTATGTATTTCCTATATGCAAGAAGAGCTTAACATCTCTTCTACATATAGATTCATGTTGAGTATATTATAAATTGAGGAGCTTGACAACTCTTCTTTATATGATATACGTGTGTAGGGGGAGCTTCACATCTCCTCTTTTGCATTACATAATATGTGTTATGTGAGTTAGGGCTTGTCATCCCTTCTTCATGTAATGCATATGTGTAGGGAAGCTAACGTAGCGTCTTCCTCTTCATGAATGTATATCGCAGATAAATTTTTATTGATTGATTTGTATTACCCCTTCTTGATCTCTTTGTTTTTGACAAAAAAAAGGGGGAGAAAAATTTGTTTGATTTGATTTTACTTTGAACCCTTTGTTGATGATTGACAAAAAGGGGGAGAAGTATTTGAGTTTATATGCATGTTTTCATTGCTTAAGGGGGAGAAGTATTTGTCTTCCTTGTTATTTATGCATATATGTTTTGTTTTGCAAATAGGAGAAAAAGATTTATTTTGTTTCATCTCCATCATTTGCATACATATTTATGAGCTTCATTGTCATACATTATTATTTATGTCTATGCATGAGTTAAGGGGGAGCTTCTTTGAAGCTTTACTTTAATCCATGCATATATAACTCCATGAGTTTTGTCATCATCAAAAAGGGGGAGATTGTTGGCCCAAAGGCCTATCACCCTAGTTTTGATGATTATCAACTCATGAAGTTATGTTTACTAATGATCTTGTGTTTAAATTAGTGACAGATTCATTATCAAGATCTTAGTAGGTGCATAGCTCAACAAAGGATAAAATGTCAAGATTTGGAGCTAGCACGGTGTGATCCAAGGAGCTTTTGGATCAAGCTTGGACCAAGTCAAGAAGATGAGAAGCCTTCAAGTGAAGACTTCAAGAAGATGAAGACTTGTGTCTAGGTATAAGATTTAGTTTTTGTTTTTAATTAAAATGTAAAGGATAGATAGTTGGTGGATTGCTCAAGTATATCTTACACACACACTCTTGATAGAACTCTTGATAGAATTGCTTTCATAAAAGATTTTTATGTTTAGAAAAGAATTTTTATTTAGTAAAAGATTTTCTTTGTGACAAAATATATACCTTGGTTTTTGGTATTTCTATCATGTATATCTTTTCAACCATAACCAAGTTTAGAGCTTAATGTCAAAAACATAGATATTACATTATGATTGTGTAGTGGATCATATTCATACACACTATGCTTTAAAATGAAATCAAATATCTTGTTTTTATATTTTGTGAAGTTATGAAAACCAAGTTTGAAAAATACATGTTTTGATTTTTGATAGAATTTGCAAGACGCTGAAATAATATGAATATGTTGATATATGTCTTGAAAAATTTTATCACAAGTTTGGTTTTCAATATAATGTTAAAACAAGTTTATGGAATTTTTAAAAGTGTTAAAAGATTTTAAAATTAATTTTTAAACCAGTTTTCCAGACGTGGAACTGGCTGTCAGGCTGGTCCGGTCGACCGAGCGGTCGACCGCACCATGGTCCGGTCGACCCACGGTCGACCGACGTGCACAGACTTGTGCGTGTCTGGCACCACAGTGGTCCGGTCTACCGGACGGTCGACCGCTGCAGAGAGTTCTGCTCTCTGGATTTCTGGGTCGACCGGGCGGTCGACCGGAGGCTCCAACGGTCGGATTTTCGACCGTTGGCGGTCGACCGGCCGGTCGACCGGCAGCTCTGACAGACCCCAACGGTCATATTTTTCTGACCTCTATAAAAGGGGGTTTGGTCATTGTTTTGCTACAAGATTTTAGGAGAACTTTGAGCCAGTTTTTCCCATTCTTTTAAAAGATTTTTCTCCACAAATTTGAGTGCAAATACTTCCAATCTAAAGGGAAGAATTTATCAAGAGTGTAAAAGAGATTTCTTGAGTTTTTCACCAAAGTTTCAATCCTTGCTTTTCTCACACAAACACTTGAGCATCCATTGATTATACATCCTATAGGTGTGTTGTAGTGAGAGTGCTTTAGGTGATCAAAGTGTTGTGATCACCAAAGATCTTTTCTTTGTTCTTTGAGGAGACGGGCAAGTGTGCTCGTGATTGTTTGGGTCCTAGTAAGGACTTGGTGTTTTCGGGTTCGGGTGCAAACTCGCGTTTGAGGTGCGGCCTCGGCGAGCCGGTGGGCTTGCGGTGTGTAAGGGACTAGAGAGTCCGAGGGCTTGTAGGTGTTGCGGCACCGAGGAGAGATCCATTGGGATCTTGCATAGTGGAAATCCTTCGTGTGTCGAAGGCGGGGATGTAGAGCAAGTGTGCTCGAACCTCGAAACATACCCTTGTGTTTGCGATTGCCATTCTCTCTCTCTCTCTCTCTCTCTCTCTCTTTGTCTCTTGTTATATCTTGCATTCAATTATTGTCTTTATCATTTACATGCTTGATATATTCCTTGTGCTTAATTGATATACTTGCGTGGGATTGTTGCTAACACTTGTATTCAACCAAGAGAGCCAACGCGGCACCTCAACCCATTCAAGGGGTACCTAGAGGAGTTTGTCCAGAGCCCTTCACCGAGAATTCGGCAACACTCTTTGGTTATACGTGGTGTTTAGTGTAAAAGTTTTATTTGGTCATAATTGCTTTTAGCTTCCGCATTATTTGCATTATTTGCCATTAAGTGACCATTAGATTAGCCATCACCTATTCACCCCCCCTCTAGGTGAACCTTACAATTTTATCGGTTTTATGTTAGTTTAGGAGATATCTGATGTTGCTTTATCTGTTTTACTTTCTGCCTCTATATCTGCTCTTATATGCATGTGCTGACGACACGGTTTTTTCATACATACTTATGACTTGGATTTATCGATACACGTATGTTTATCCCTGCACGACACATGGCATTCGCCATACCTCTTGTTGGAAAGTTCTGACTCCCTTGGATCCTCATGTCCAGATCCTGGATTTGAAGCTTGTGGATTCTTCCGGTTGCTGATCAGAGTAGCACAGCTGAAGAGTGGATCATCGGCAGACTGTTAGAAGCCCCATCCTTCCAGGCCCCTTGTTCATCCCTCGAGTTTTCCTTTATAATTTGAGAGCGCCCTTTGTACTGTTCATAATTGTACATCTGTTTGTATTCTCGCATTTGCGCCTATCGGTAATGTAATATTCTTATAATATTGTATCACATCCTTTGATAATTTTGTAATTATACTCATATGTTGGAATGTTAATGCATCACGTATTTCTATACTCTGATTCTTACCTGTGCTGATGCTTATGTATATACGTGAGGATATTTCTGACCTGCGTATATACGCCACAATAACATCTCTGTACCCGGGGGATCGGGACGTTTCAGGGTGGTATCAGAGCCTAGGCTCTCACATCCTTAGTTCGTCTAGATGGCAAATTAATGGTAAAGAAATTTGCAACTGGAATGCATAGGTCCTGATTATACAATCCAACTACAAGTGCAGTTATCTTTTCTTTCTTGATCATCCTTCCTTTGATTCCTAATCCCTTCAGCCTGCTAACTATTACGATCAGACTCGCAGGGGGTTGGAGTATGGTACTCCATTCGTTCAATCTGACTCAGAGTCTGAAAAGTCTCTGCCATCACATTCTTCAGACTCATCGGAATGGGAATCTGACATAAGTGTGGGGGTTACCTTTAAGAAACTTTTCGTCAACATGACATCAACCAGTCAGATGAAGCTAGAAGAGGATATTGAGCCATTCGACACTGGTCCTGGGCTCAAAAACTTGATCTTCATAGAAAAAGCGTTTTGAACAACGCGATCCTCCTACAGAAGATAAAGTAATCCAAATTGATGTTGGTGACCAAACACACCCGAAGCACATCTCTATAAGCAAAAGTTTGTTGCCAACAGAGAAGCAGGACCTTATATCCCTGATAAAAGAGTATACAAATGTCTTTGCTTAGTACTATGAAGACATGCCTGGTCTCGACCCTCAGGTGGTCATGCTTCGTCTCAATATCAAACCAAATGCTAAGCCGATCAAATAAGAGCAGCGACGTTTCCGACCCAAAATTATGGAGGCAATCGAAGTTAAGGTTCAAAAACTCATCGAATGTGGCTTCATTCGAGAGGAACAACACCTAGACTGGGTTGCTAATATTGTACCTGTCCTTAAAAAGAATGAAAAAAATCCGAGTTTGTATTGACTTCCGTAATCTTAATATAGCCTGTCCTAAAGATGAATTTCCATTACCTATCACGGACGTCATGATTGACAACACACGTGGTTTTGAAAGGATGTTTTTCATGGATGGCTTTACAAGGTACAACCAAATCAAGATGTACCCGGATGATGAAAAGCATACATCATTCCGAACATCGTTGGGTGTTTTTTTCCATACGGTTTTGTCGTTTGGCTTAAAGAATACAGGTGTCACTTACCAATGTGCAATGAGTACAATCTTCCGTGAGTGTTACGTTGAGGACATTGAAATCAAAAAACGTGACAAAAACAATCATCTCCATAACTTGAGAACGATGTTCGATCTCATGCAGGCTCACCGGCTACAGATGAATCCGACAAAGTCTTTCCTGAGAGTTTCAAGTGATAAGTTCCTGGGATTCATTGTTACAAAATTCATCTTGATCCCGACAAGATTAAAGCCATTCAAGATATGAAGCCTTCAAAGAATCTTAAAGAACTCTGAGGTCTTCAAGGCAGGCTGGCTTACATCCCCGTAGGTTTATCGTAAACCTCTCGGGTCGTTGTCAACCATTCACACGACTAATGAAGAAAAGCCTATCTTTTGTCTGGGCTGACACTGGTCAAAAAACTTTTGAGGATATCAAAGCATATCTCACTAAGCCTTTGATCCTGGCATCTCCTGTCTCAGGGAAATCATTCTTACTTTATGCAAGAGCCATGAACCATTCTTTAGGTGTTCTGCTCGCGCAGAAGAATAATGAAGGTGCCGAACAAGCCATCTATTATCTTAGCAGAATCTTGATTGGAGCTAAAAATCGCTACAACCCAGTCAAGAAAGAATGCCTTGCTCTTGCCTTTGTCATCCAGAAGATGCGACATTATTTGGTCGGGTAGACTATCCATATCATTTCAAGAGTCAATTCTCTTCAAATCCTTATAACAAAGCCAAGTTCCTTGAACTCCAGGTTGGCTAATTGAGCCATACTATTGTTCCAATATAATATGACCTTCATACCCTAGAAGGCCATCAAGGGTCAAGCCCTAGCAGACTTTTTGGCAGCTCATCCAATTCCAAAAACTTCAAAGCTACATAAAGATATTCTTTATGATGTTATCGAAGCCAACATGACTTCAAGCGATGATGTATGGCAGCTGTTCTTTGATGATGCATCAAGAACCGGGCCAAAAAGAAAGATTGTTACCAGAGTGGGGGTAGTATTTATCTCACCCGAGAATCACGTTCTTCCTCGTGCATTCTCACTAATGGAACCTTATTCCAACAGCGTAGCTGAGTATAATGCTCTGCTCATTGGCCTCCATCTTGCTCAACAAATAGGGTATAATACATTGAAGCTTATGGCGATTTCAAGTTGATTGATTATAGTTCATTTTTGCATCATCTTCCACCTCTATATTATGCATATTATCAATAAAAATTGGTTTTTTACTCCTTTTCTCTCTATTTTTGCAGGTCCATATTTTAATGGAGAAGAGGCCCACAAATCCATGTAAATAATCAAGAATAAAGGATTAATTAAAGGCCTAAAGAGAAGCCCAAAGGAATAGCCCAGTTTCTGGATTCATCCATGCGCCCAGTCAGCCTTCTAGAAGCGCCAACCTGGATAACAACCTGTAACAAACCAGCGACAAAAATCGCTGGCATAACGGCTTAGATTCTGCCGCGGAAACGCGGCTCTGGCCGCGTTTCCGCGGCAGGAATCTGGCCGTTGGGGCTGAGATTTGATCCGACGGTTCAGATTTGGGAGCTGATTCTTCTGAGGCCTATAAATAGACCATCAGGGCCAGTATGAGAGACTGAGGAGAGACTAGGGAAAAAAACTTGTATTTTGAGAGGGAGTGTAGGGATTCTCTCTAGGTTTTTAGTTCTTGTGTATTCCTCTTCTTCCTCCTAGAGATTCTGTAAAAGAGAGAAAAGAAAGTTTTTGAGAGCTTGTAAGCAAGGAGGTGACATCTTTTCAAAGCAAGGATTAATCAAGCTTTCTTCTCTTCTTTACGATTTCTAGTGCATCGCTTTACTTTCTTCTTGCTTTACTTCATTTGCACTTCTACTTTTACCATGAATTGTTGCTTGCTTTCTCTTGTAATGGATAGCTAACTCTCTCTAACATGGCTAGCTAACAACTAACATTGCTAACTTCTAACTCTTGAGTGATTGCTAATTTCTAACTTGCAATGTTAAGTCTCTTTTGATTTCCAATGAAAATGAGTTGTGTTCATTATTGGGAAATGCTTGTTAGACATCCATATGATTCATGTGAGCCTCATTTAGAGCCTTGTCTTTAGAACAAGTGCCTTGATGGAACATGGAGATGGATTACCTAAATTTGCTAATGGTTTGTAGAACACTTTTCTTAATTCAAAGCTAGCTTGTATATGCCTTGAATGACTAATGAAACTTGTATCTTCTTCCTTAGCAACCCTATGAGTGACACTCCTTGATTCCACCATGAAATTCTATCTCGGGAGCCGATGAATCAATGAGGCTACAAGCTAAGACCGAGAAGAACACTCATCTTCCAAGTGGGACATACTTGACCTAACAAGCAAGTCATATCTCTTGCCAATGAATCCACATGAGGCATGCATCACCCATGAGCTTAGTAAGTTAGCAATTTAGTAAAGTTAGCTAGTCATGGCCTTTCTCATTCTAAAGTTTTCCAAAAGCTTCCTTCACTAGTTTTCTTTTCTAGCAAGATAACTTTCCAAAGTTCTTTTTCATTCTCTTTTACATCGGTTTTTCTTTCCATGCAACCAAATCACAAAAATTTCTTCTTTTACTTTTCCATGTTGTTTTTCTTTTGAACATAGAAGAATCTTCGCTTTCTCTCTCTTTGATTCATAACCGCAAAGCTTTTATCGTGAGCTCTCCCTGAGGATCGACCCGTATAGCCTATGCTATTACGGTGATTTGGAAGGAGCATATTAAACATACATTTCCGGAGTTTCGAGCACTACAATCCAACAAGAAGGTTGACTCTAAAACCCTCTATCTCTGACTTGAGTAAACTCTTCTCCCACTTTCCAAACAAATTTTTGGCACCGTTGCCGGGGAGAGCAACGGTTTTTGATTCAATTGAGAAACTAAACGAATCTTCTTCTCTGTTGCAGGTTACAGGTTCAAGAAACAGGAATCTAAGCATTGCAGTAACATATAAGTGGCCTTGGGCCTCTGCTCCAGAAAGCAGAGACCAAGTGCCCTCGGATTTGCCGCGAAATCTCAGCCAAAGCCGCGGATCGCGACAATGATGAGTTGATTACTGACAGTTTTCTGCAGGGTTGCTTGCCTTGCAAAAATACAGCTGCTGCAATTCTAAATTCTTGTATGCTTTCACCATATTCCTGCTAATAAAATCAACAGTAAAACATTTGTTGTTAAAGTTAAATATTGATTAGACGTTTGCATTCAAGGCACGTGTCTTTTCAATTCCTTTACTTTACTGTTGAAGAGTGCTGGAGCAAGGTACGTGCGCATTGCATATCGTATAGGACTCACCTCTTGGTTGATTTATATCGCTTTGAGTGAACCTTGTTTGCATAAACTGTACACTTGCACAAAATTGACTTTAAGGGCATCACCCAATAAAAAAGATAAGGTGGGGGATTTCATCACCCTTTCCTTGGCCCAAAAACCACCATCCCAGCACTCACAATCCCAAGCTTCTAATAAAAACTGATAGACGTTGGCCCTAGGGACATTCGGACTCAGTAGGAGATCGGCTGAGGTTGGAAGTTGATTTTGATTCATACTCCAGTGAAATCAGTGTCTAAGGCAGGGGATTAAGAGGTTAAGCCTCAAAGATACCGTGGTTTGGCGTAATTAAGGCCCGTTGCTTACGCACGGATACCTCCCACCGTATTTTGCCCCTACCTGGCTGATTAGCTGTGGTCTGATTCAAGCAACAACCTTCTTTAGTTCATCGAACAGTTAGGAGTCGTCTAGGTCCAGGAAACCTAGATAGCTTGTGATTGATTTTTCTTTTATTGTTTGTTATTTTCATTTTTTTCGTTTGTGTGATCGGTGCACGTTGTTTGTGATTGTGTATGCGAGAGTGGTATCGGGATCCAAATTCTGCTAGGCTAGTGAGAATTTCTACACTTGCACAAACACCACCACTAGACACAATCACAATCATGAAAAACCACACTTCGTTGCAAGACAAGTTCTACCCGATTCGCATCTCACTTCCATCATGCATTCTTCTCCCCATAACCAATGGAAATCAATCTGAGCTGAAGCCACAATTCATAAATACACTTCCCCGATTTCATGGCTTAGAATCTGAGGATGCGTATTTCTTCATTCGAGAGTTTGAAGAAGTATGCGTAATGATGAGGATTTCCTAATTGACTGAGGACGCTATTAGATTAAGGTACATACCTTTTGCGCTAAAAGACATCGCTAAGAAATGGCTTTACAATCTTCCCGCCAGTTCGATTTCTTCATGGGATGATTTTGTAAGAGTCTTTCTTAAGAAATTTTATCCCATTCACAAGACAGCCATCATGAGGAAAAACATCATGCAATTCAAGCAGGAAACCAATGAACCATTCTGGAAGTATTTCGAACGCTTCAAAGACCTTCTAGCCCTTTGTCCTCATCATGGCATAGAGAAATGACGTCAGTGCCAAATTATCTATGATGGACTCGATTACCAAACTAAAACACTCCTTGAAACCATGTGCCAAGGAGAATTTTTAAAGAAAAATGAAGACCAGGGGTGGGATCTCTTTGAAGCCTTAGCCGAAAAAACGATTCAGTGGGAGTCATGTCCTGAGAAACCCACTCCCACCACTTCCAGAACCGGTATGCATTCCATAGAGTCCTCTATAGCTGCCGAAGCCAAGATAACACAACTGATGAAGAGGATAGAACTGCTTGAGTCTAGGGAATCTTTTGCTGTAAACCAGGTCAACCCATCACCTGTGGCCAGTCTATCACCTATGGTCAACCCGGGTTGTACCTATTGCCATGATCTCAATCATTTGTTTGAGGAGTGTCCTGTATATCAATCTCAAATATATCAGGAGAGTACGAATGCCGCATACACCAGACCCAATTACAATCCTTACTCCAAAACATACAATCCGGGATGGCGAAACCATCCAAACTTTTCTTGGAGTCAGTCTGGTCCTGAGCAGCCGAGGCAACCATTTCCACAACAATACCCTGCTCAGTCTCATCCACCGAATTACCACCAGAACCCACCTAATGTCCATTCATACCAGAGTCCACCAAGATTCCAGTCATATCAAAATCCAACACCTTACCCAACAAACTTTCAGCCCCCGTATCAGCATCATCCACCACAAAATCCTTCAGACAAGAGAATTTCTGATTTGGAGAAAATGATAGAGATCTTATCCAAGACCCAAGCTTCAATGATGAACAATCAGCAGCAGGACATGAACAAATTGCAAATCCAGATAGGGCAATTGGCTAACTCTCTGAATGAACGACAAAAAGGAATGCTACCTAGCCAACCAGTGCCCAATCCAAAACTCACTTCCCCCTGCACGAAGTTGAAGACTTGGGTCCCAGTCAATGCAACACTATCCATATCCTTAGATCTGAAAAGCATGTAGATAACAAGGTTTCAAATCAATCCACCAAATCTATGTCAAACCCAACACCTTCTGTTCCAATCCAACCCATTTAAGACAATCCTTCTTCAAGCACACAACCATCCACTTCCCAGTCCAAAGGAAAAGAAAAGATTGATGAGCAAACATACAAGCCTGTTGTACCATTCCCAAATAGGCTCACAAATCAAAAGATGAATGCTCACATGGAGAAGATAAGAGAGATGTTCAACCAAGTCCAAATCAATGTCCCTCTTCTTGATGCCATACAACAAGTTCCATCATACGCCAAATTTTTAAAGAAATGTGCACCAAGAAGAGAAAAACAAATGTCCCTAAAAAAGTCTTCCTGGCTTCCAACATTAGTGAGCTGCTCACTGGTCCTATCCCTGTGAAATACAAGGACCCAGGGAGCCCAACCATTTCTTGCATGATAGGACAGACTACAATCAATAGGGCTTTGCTTGACTTGGGCGCCAGCATCAATCTTCTCCCCTTTTCTGTGTATCAGCAATTAGGATTAGGCAACCTTCGTCCAACCCAAATGACAATACAATTGGCTGACCGCTCTGTAAAGATTCCCAAGGGGGAGATTACAGATGTTTTAATACGGGTCGGGGAATTCATTTACCCCGTAGACTTCATTGTTCTTGAGACGCAACCCGTACAAAATCATAGAGCACAGACACCTGTCATTCTTGGACGTCCTTTCTTAGCCACCGCAAATGCGATCATCAACTGTAGAAATGGCTCGATGCGTCTAACCTTCAGAGATATGACAAAAGAGGTGAATGTTTTCCATCTGGGAAAACAACCTAGGGATTTGGACAATGATTCTTTCGAAGTGAACTTGATAGAAGGTTTAACAAGTGAACATGATGAGGAGGTTGAGTATGAGTCTGAAGAGGAATTTGAGTTGGAGTCTGATGACTTCAACCTTGATCAGATTGTTGAATCAACTGTTGAATGGGCCACTAATTCCACCCCTATTCTTCCTTTGCACCAAGAACAACCAGTGATAGATCCTGTCCCTTCTTCTGAACTTAAGGTCCTTCCCGACCATCTCAAGTACAAGTACTTGGATGAGAAGGAAGCCTTTCCTGTAATTATTGCATCCAATCTCACTGAACAACAAGAAGAGGATCTTCTTTCTGTGTTAAGAGAAAATCAGGAAGCCATTGGTTGGACCATGGCTGACATCAAGGGGATTAGTCCCTCCATAGTTCAACACCGGATTCATTTGACGGAAGATGCCAAGCCAAAACGAGACCCACAGCGTAGACTAAACCCAATCATGCAGGAAGCCGTTAGAGCTGAAATCTTGAAACTATTAGACAATGGGATTTCTATCCCATATCCGATAGTCAGTGGGTAAGTCCTGTTCACGCTGTGCCCAAGAAAGCAGGATTTACTGTGGTAGAAAATGAGAAGAAAGAATTGGTACAAACACGTCTTCCAACGAAGATTCGAGTTTGTATCGATTACCGAAAGTTGAACACTGCCACACGTAAAGACCACTTTCCTCTTCCGTTCATTGACCAAATGCTCGAGAGATTAGCGGGACATGAGTACTACTGTTTCCTGGATGGATATTCAGGATATAATCAAATCCCGATCGCTCCCGAGGACCAAGACAAAACAACCTTCACCTGTCCTTTTGGAACATTTGCGTACCGAAGGATGCCCTTCGGCCTATGCAATGCTCCCGCAACGTTTCAACGTTGCATGCTGAGCCTTTTTTCAGACATGGTGGAGAAATTTCTGGAGATCTTCATGGATGATTTTTCGATCTACGGTGATTCCTTTGAACAATGCTTGTACCATTTGAAGCTGGTTTTACAACGCTGTATGGAGAAAAACTTGACACTTAACTGGAAAAAGTGTCACTTTATGGTCAAGCAAGGAATCGTTCTTGGGCACAAAGTTTCACATATAGGAATTGAGGTGGACAAGTCTAAGGTGGAAGTCATAACAAAGCTCCCTGAACCAACATGCTTAAAAGACATTCGATCATTTTTAGGGCACGCCGGCTTCTATAGACGATTCATTCAAGGGTTTAGCAAAACTGCTAGACCTTTGACAAATCTCTTAGGAAAGGATGTACCCTTTAAATTTGATGAAGAATGTTTACAAGCCTGGAAAGAGCTTAAGTGTAGACTTGTCTCAGCACTTATTATTTCTGCACCTGATTGGACCAAGCCTTTTGAGATTATGTGTGATGCCTCGGACTTTGCTATCGGCGCTGTGTTAGGGCAGCGTATTATACTAGGCAACACGTAATTTATTATGCTAGCAGAATGCTGAATGAAGCCCAACTCAATTATACAACTACTGAAAAGGAATTTTTAGCTGTTGTCTTTGCGTTGGAAAAATTTCGCCAATATCTGCTAGGGTCCAGGACGATTATTTTCACCGATCACTCCGCCCTAAAGTACTTAATACAAAACAAGGATGCTAAGGCAAGACTTATTCGATGGATACTTCTTTTGCAAGAGTTTGATCTGGAGATTAAGGATAAAAAGGGCGTTGAGAATGTGGTAGCTGACCACTTGTCTAGAATCCCAAATGCACCAAAGGAGAGAATACCAATTAATGACGATTTCCCTGACGAACACATTTTTGTGATGTGTGGAGAGCCTTGGTATGCTGACATAGCGAATTACCTTGCTACCAGGCAAATACCTTCTCATTGGTCAGGCCAGGACAAACACCGTTTCATGAGTCAAATGCGGTTCTTCTTTTGGGATGAACCGTATTTATTCAAATATTGTCCTGACCAGATAATACGAAGGTGCCTTCCTGAGGATGAACATCAGAGTGTTTTGACATTTTGTCACAAACTAGCTTGCGGTGGACATTTTGGTCCACGAAAAACTGCTGAGAAAGTACTTCAGAGTGGATTCTACTGGCCCACTCTCTTTAAGGATGCATACACTTTCTACAAGCTATGTGATAAGTGTCAAATGATGGGTCGAATCACACGGAAAGACATGATGCCCCTTACACCCATCTTAGAGGTCGAAATTTTTGACCTCTGGGGCATCGACTTTATGGGACCCTTTCCTCTGTCCTATGGCAACCAATACATTTTGGTAGCCGTAGATTATGTTTCGAAATGGGCTGAAGCAATTCCAACAAGGACAAATGACAACCAAGTTGTCATCAAGTTTTTACGAGAAAATATCATCTCTCGCTTCGGAGCCCCCCGTGCGATAATAAGTGACAATGGGAGTCATTTCTGCAATCGGGCTTTTGAAGCCCTGATGCGCAAATACTCTATTTCCCACAAATTGTCCACGACATACCATCCTCAAACCAACGGGCAAGTAAAAGTCACGAATAGACAAATAAAACTTATTTTGGAGAAAACTGTTGGACAGAACCGTAAAGACTGGTCCATCAAACTCACTGATGCCTTATGGGCATACAGGACCGCTTACAAAACTGTCCTCGGTATGTCTCCATATCGAGTTGTATTTGGAAAACCTTGTCACTTGCCTGTGGAGTTCGAACACCGAGCTATGTGGGCTATAAAGCAGCTGAATTTGGATTTGGATAAAGCCGGTGCCTTGAGGAAGTTGCAAATATCCGAGCTAGAAGAGCTACGAAATAGGCATATGACAATGCTCGGATCACAAAACACAGAACCAAGCTCTTTCATGATAGATCCATTCACCGGAAATTTTTTGTCTCAGGACAAAAGGTTCTGTTATACAACTCACGACTCCACCTTTTTCCTGGTAAATTGAGAACCAGGTGGTCAGGACCATACATTGTGCAAACAGTCTTCTCACACGGTGCTATTGAGATTCTTGATCCGAATAATGGCAATAAATTCACTGTGAACGGTCAACGTTTGAAGCCATTCCTTACCACTGAATACGTGTCACAAGAAGTTCATGAATTGGATCTTTGCGACCCAGTTTATATGTGACCATTCCATCTGTACAGTCTCCCAGATTTCCCTGTATATCATTTTTGGGACACCCTTTTGTAAATAAACATAAAAAAATAAAAAAAATAAAAAAAATAAAAAATATAAATATAAAAATTCCAAAGATTTTGGACTTAAGTGCTAATTTGCACCAAGAGTCCACTTTCCCCCAACTTCTTTCCCATATGATCCTAGGGTTGTAAATACCTCTTTTTAACTTAGGGTCAAATTGGAATTTCCAAAGTTTTTCCCCCCCATATATATCCTAGTTACCCCGTCTCTCTCCCTTAGAACCCAAAACGCAGACTAGATCTGAACCCCCTTTTTCAAAGCACCGCCCTCAGATTTTTCCCGATCCCCTACTGCCTCCATCCTGCCGCGTTCCCGCGACTGGAGCCGCAGATCCGCGGCATTCCTGAGCCCTCTGGAGCGCCGCCAAATTTTCTACCGATCGATTTCTTGCGCTGGTTCCAGATCTGGTGGCCGATCACCAGAATTCTTCCACCTGTGCCGTCTGCAAACCCGTTTTGTTCCCCCCACGTATTCCGGGGGTGGTTCGAATCTCAATCTCTCAATTTACTGTTCTAGATTTCATTTTTAAGCATGGCACCTAGTATTTTTTCTGAGAAAGATTTTGGGAAAATATTGTGTGATCCGAACGGGTATGGCCATATGTTCATAGATCGCATTAGGGCTTGGGATTGGTATACGTTAGTGTACGATAACTCTGAGAACGATGCATTTTATTGTCCCGAATTGGTGACAATGTTCTACACTAATATTGACCATGCATTTGTTGACCCACAAACTTACCAATTTACCGTGCACATGCCCCTAGGTGACTTGTTCATCACTCTTCCTCTTCTTGAGGAACACACACATGTGCCCATTCACCCACAGCACGGCGATCCCCTCCCACTAATCGATTATATGCCACTCATGGGGGCTCGCTGCACTGAGCAGGACCGTGGGCTAAAGGCCAGCACTACCTTTAGGAACGTACACTGCGTTGGACGCTGGATCCAACGTAACATTTTAGGGCTGGACCACAAAACTTCCTTCAATCGCCCAGTGTTGCAAATAATTCATGATTTGATGACCCGGCAACACACGGTCTGCTTAAACAAGGTCATCTTCAACGCAATCATAGCCAACTCTTCCCGCACACGTGGTGCCAAACACTCTCACCCTATTTTGATTACGCGTCTGTGTAGGACTTTCCTACCGAACGCCGTATTTGATACCTTTGACCGAGTGTTTATGGCACCAGAGAGACCAACTAGTTCATATAATAGTTGTTTGCATGCGGTCTGGACACCTAGTGCCCAGCCCGAGACTGTACCTGTGGCGTCCTCTTCGGAGGAGAGTTTAGACGAGAGAGATGATCCTGCATTTTGGCAGCAGGAACCCCCAACCGACTCACGTGCCTTCATGTCCACCATCTGGCGTGGCATGAAGAAGATCTTTCGGGGGCAGGTTCGTCTGAGGAAGAAAGTAGAGGAGTAATCCTCTAGGTTGGACAGTATGGAGGCTGAGCTGAGACGTTCGCAGTCGGCTGGACCTAGCACCACTGCTGGTCCAAAACGATGACGGGAGTGATCATTATCCTTTACCTATTTTCATGCATATTCTTATCTTGCATACATTGGGGACAATGCATGAGATAGGTATGGGGGGGGGTAGATTCTAACCTAGGATTTTTATCTTTCTTTTTAGGATTTTTATCTTTCTTTTTAGGATTTTTAGATTTTACCTTTCTTTGTAGATTTGCTATTTTCTTTTAGATTTTATTTTTTTAGAAAAAGATAAAAAATACATAAAAAATATAATAATAATAAAAAAAAGAAATTTTTGATCCATGTTTAAAGAATCAAACTTGACTTTAGGATTAAGGAAGCTCTTAACTAAGATTTCTAATTATAAGTCGAAAAGAGGAGTTTTGTTGGACTTTTAGGTTAAGTAATAAAGGATAAGAAAGATTACTAGATTTTAATTCTTTCTTTAGGATATATACATTAAACATATTGAAGGATTAATCAAAGACTTTGTGACTTTATTTACATATATATATAATAAATATATATATATATATATATATATAGAAAAAAAATATATGTATATAAATAACTAAATAAACAATTTAGCCACTAAATAAGCTGGTTAGCTGTGCCTCAAGAAGTATGGCAAGTCACGCCTAAAGGTGGTTAAGCCCTTAGTATTCATGGCCTAGTTTACTTGAGTCATCGAACCCGAGGGATGTTTTCTCATCTGGTGCCCTAAGACCGACTGGTTTGGGAGTCATCGGTAAGAGGCTCGCTACAAGGGTAAATTAGAAAGCCTAAGGAATGCTAAGGAAATGTAAATAAATAAATATTGTATATATATATATATAAAAAGTATGTTATATATATTAGTAAATAAATAAACTTAGTCTAAGAAAGATCCTTCATATTTATAGATGTATATATACTAGGATTGATGCAAAATCTAGTTTTTGATCTTTTCCTTAAAAACTTAACCTAAATTGAAAACAAAACTCTAAATAGACGCTTATAAGAGGAATGACAAGTTTAGGGTAACCTGAAACCTATAACTCAAGTAAGAATCTTGAAAACATGGATCAAAATTTTCACTAACACTTTTATTTTTCTTTATGGATTTTGTGGGTGCAATCCGCTGAAAACCCGCAGGAGACAACACTCCTCCTCTAGGGTAACCTAGAGGTTTAACGGCTTGTTGCACGTGCTCAGTGCAATCGTGTCACCTACAAAAGTGGTGTAATAATCTAGTTAGGATTTTCTTTTTCTTTCTTTTTGCTCGGGGACGAGCAAAAGCTAGGTATAGGGGTGTGATTATAGTTCATTTTTGCATCATCTTCCACCTCTGTATTATGCATATTATCAATAAAAATTGGTTTTTTACTCCTTTTCTCTCTATTTTTGCAGGTCTATATTTTAATGGAGAAGAGGCCCACAAATCCATGTAAATAATCAAGAATAAAGGATTAATTAAAGGCCTAAAGAGAAGCCCAAAGGAATAGCCCAGTTTCTGGATTCATCCATGCGCCCAGTCAGCCTTCTAGAAGCGCCAACCTGGATAACAACCTGTAACAAACCAGCGACAGAAATCGCTGGCATAACGGCTTAGATTCTGCCGCGGAAACGCGGCTCTGGCCGCGTTTCCGCGGCAGGAATCTGGCCGTTGGGGCTGAGATTTGATCTGACGGTTCAGATTTGGGAGCTGATTCTTCTGAGGCCTATAAATAGACCATCAGGGCCAGTATGAGAGACTGAGGAGAGACTAGGGAAAAAAACTTGTATTTTGAGAGGGAGTGTAGGGATTCTCTCTAGGTTTTTAGTTCTTGTGTATTCCACTTCTTCCTCCTAGAGATTCTGTAAAAGAGAGAAAAGAAAGTTTTTGAGAGCTTGTAAGCAAGGAGGTGACATCTTTTCAAAGCAAGGATTAATCAAGCTTTCTTCTCTTCTTTACGATTTCTAGTGCATCGCTTTACATTCTTCTTGCTTTACTTCATTTGTACTTCTACTTTTACCATGAATTGTTGCTTGCTTTCTCTTGTAATGGATAGCTAACTCTCTCTAACATGACTAGCTAACAACTAACATTGCTAACTTCTAACTCTTGGGTGATTGCTAATTTCTAACTTGCAATGTTAAGTCTCTTTTGATCTCCAATGAAAATGAGTTGTGTTCATTATTGGGAAATGCTTGTTAGACATCCATATGATTCATGTGAGCCTCATTTAGAGCCTTGTCTTTAGAACAAGTGCCTTGATGGAACATGGAGATGGATTACCTAAAATTGCTAATGGTTTGTAGAACACTTTTCTTAATTCAAAGCTAGCTTGTATATGCCTTGAATGACTAATGAAACTTGTATCTTCTTCCTTAGCAACCCTATGAGTGACACTCCTTGATTCCACCATGAAATTCTATCTCGGGAGCCGATGAATCAATGAGGCTACAAGCTAAGACCGAGAAGAACACTCATCTTCCAAGTGGGACATACTTGACCTAACAAGCAAGTCATATCTCTTGCCAATGAATCCACATGAGGCATGCATCACCCATGAGCTTAGTAAGTTAGCAATTTAGTAAAGTTAGCTAGTCATGGCCTTTCTCATTCTAAAGTTTTCCAAAAGCTTCCTTCACTAGTTTTCTTTTCTAGCAAGATAACTTTCCAAAGTTCTTTTTCATTCTCTTTTACATCGGTTTTTCTTTCCATGCAACCAAATCACAAAAATTTCTTCTTTTACTTTTCCATGTTGTTTTTCTTTTGAACATAGAAGAATCTTCGCTTTCTCTCTCTTTGATTCATAACCGCAAAGCTTTTATCGTGAGCTCTCCTTGAGGATCGACCCGTATAGCCTATGCTATTACGGTGATTTGGAAGGAGCATATTAAACATACATTTCCGGAGTTTCGAGCACTACAATCCAACAAGAAGGTTGACTCTAAAACCCTCTATCTCTGACTTGAGTAAACTCTTCTCCCTCTTTCCAAACATTGATCATCAACCAAGTCAAGGGTGAATATGAGGTCCATCATTGTAATACCCTTCCCCGGAATACGTACTTAGTTACGTATTCAGTCCTTCGACCGTATTTTCCGATTTACCTTCCGTATTTGACCTATTTTAAATTCAAATATCATTTTCTAATACTTTGAATTTTATGTGATTTTCTAGAATTTTCTGGAATTAAAATGAATTTCTTCAAAACCGGTGTCGGCCAGTATCGCTGACCGATTTTCGAATTTTATCTTCCAAACTGTTAGGAATCTTTAGAAAGTCCTTTAGACTTTATTGCTTAGAATCATATTTCCTACTTATACTCTTTTTCTGAGATTTTTATAAATTTATGAAAATTCTTTCGGAGTCGGTAAATTTCTGATTCCGGGATTTTTAATTAAAAATCTATACAGTGTTTCTTCAAACGAATTTCACCATTGGTCTCCAAATATTTTCTTGATTTTTGGTAAAATTTTCAGACCATTCCAAAATACTTGAATTTCGGGCATTTTTCCAAAAAAAAAAAAAAAATTGCAAAATTCCTTTTCCACTTCATTTCCACCTCATTTCCCACTCACACACTTCACCTACCCCACACACACTCTCTCTCACCCACAGCCGGCCATGTGTCCAGAGAGGGGACACCTCACCCTCACACATTTGCAAGAAAGCCCTCCACTTCCATCAAAATCCCAACTCCTTTACAAAATTCCCAAACTATAAATTCATTTCATTTACAAATTTCCCCTTTTCTTCCTCATTTTCCTTCATCAAGAGAGCAGCACTCCAAAATCTTCTTCCTCTTCAACAAACCCTAGCTCCTAGATCACCCCAATAGCTTCACCTCCACCTCAAGATCTCTAGGGATTCAACCAAGGCTTCATCAAGAACTCCAATTTCAACCATCTCTTCCCAAGGCAACACCAAGGGGGAATTCTTCAACCCTAGCTTCAACATCAAGTAGTGGATTGAAGCCAACACCTCTTCCCTTGGATCAAAACTCAAATCCAACCCATCCTTGTGAGTTTCTTACTCACCAAGACCTAATTAATACCCCATATGCTTGTGGTAGTGAACCTTGTACACTTGTTATAAAAAAAAAAACCCTATTTTTAGGGCATCATTCTCCTCTGAATTCTATTACGTGTCCTTTGGCAATTATGTTTCATAACTTTTACACTGTCCTCATTTTCATTTAATATGTTCTTAATGAATCACCACCTATGGAGAGCTACGAATTTTCATCCAACATTCTAATTGAAGCCTTTCTCATAATTACACTTGGCAATTTTATTTGTTTTTGCAATTAAGCAAGTGACATTAATTCCAGTCACCATGCAAATTAATTGATTGGTTCAGGAAGTTGCTTCAGGTTAGCATTTGATAAAATACTTTATTTCCCAGTTATCATTTTCATTTTCTTGACACTGTAATATGCTGTGATAAAAGCACTGCTACATGTAAGATAACTGAAAAGCCTTCCCCAACCATTTTGAGGTTTTGGATATCTGTATCATTTGTCTCCAGCTCTCATAAGGATCCCCATGCCTATTCAATTTACAGCCAACATATCTTCTTTTACTGTTGCAATGGTGTTCTTTTGCTCTACTCCTTGTCCTAGAGATGGTCCTTTGATGATCCTATCAATCCTATATTGTGCACTTGTTGGTCTCCATGACATATTACATGATGGATACACTTTATTATGCTCCATGACTTGTTGTTATACATTGCTATTCTATAACTTGTTAAATATGAAGTATCTCCACCTCTTCATGCTATCCCTAAAACACCAAGCATGATGTATACGACTATTGTATAAAATACACCAACTTACACTGGGTCAGGGGGAAATATGCGGATATCGATACGTGTTCGTGTTTACAGTGGTATTAGGTTGTGCACTATATTTCCGGTCTTACCTGCGGTACTCCAGGGGACCGAGGGGAGTGCTTCCTCCCTTCCTGTTTTATTGTCATGACAAGGGCATACATAAGACCCTCATGTTAGGCCTTGCGGCTGGTTCCGTCTTCAAGCAACGGAACAATACTGGGCCGTGGTCCCGGGCATGCACGGGACCCACTGTAAACATAGTTCGTCGATACAACCGCTGTTTCCAATAACAACCTTGTCATACTTGGATATGGATCTATGTGCCCTGGGACGCTGGGTCACATAGCTAGATATCACAGTAAGACAAGTAATAATAATAAGACGTTCATTGTACATTTATTGCATATGTCTTTATCTTATTTAGTTTACATCACTTGTCATGCATCGTTGCTTAGTACTACTTCTTTATCTCTATATTCATGATCCCTATGTCACTTGGCTATCTTTTATTATTGTATTATGTCTTGACCCCTTTGGATTTGCATATTCAGATTCGGGGGCCTGGAACGAAGTGGAGCCTTCCACTGAGGACTTGGCTTATCTAGGAGAGCAGGCTGACCAGCTCTAGATCTATCGTACCCGGCACTTCCTTTTGGTTCACTGATCTCCGTCCTTACGTGAGCATTTTTTTGTATTTTTGGTTGTATCTTGTATCTTTTTGACTTGGGTTGTGATATTGGACACTTGTGAAGTGATTTTGTATATCATAACTTGTATAACTCTGTACTTCTATTTTGTATGTTGACATATGATTATATCACGCTGTGTGTTATACTCTGATACTTGTTGTACTTATGCTTAGCGTATGTACGTGGGAGCACCATTTGACCTACGTATATGCGTCGCAGTGACGTCCTCGTATCATTGGGATCGGGGCGTTACAGGTTGGTATCAGAGCCTAGGCTCTCAAACCTAAAAGTACAACCAAGTGGCAAATTCTAGTAATTTTCTAATGCCAACTACAATGTACAAAGTCATAAAGTCCTTCTTGATTCCTTCGTTGATCAATTCCTTCATATCCTAAACTTCTTTCAATTGTTTCCAATTCCAGATCTTATCCCTTACGGTATGGAGAGACGTTCGGGTCGCAACAATGTCGGGCAAGTCCCGAATGGACCCGTAGGAGGAGAGAATGCTGATGTCCTACAGATCATTCAGACTATGCTGGGGAATCAGCAGCAACAGATGAATAACCAGCAGCAGTACCAGCAGCAGCAGATGGAGAACCAACAACAGCAGACTGAGCTCCTTAGGCAAGAGCTAGCGGCCCCAAAGGGACAGAGGCCAGGAAACGTGTCCGATTTCCGACGGCTGCAGCCAGCCATCTTCACTGGAGGAGAGCAACCATTGGAGGCTGAGCAGTGGTTGATGGACACTACTGATCTGCTGAACGCCGCCCGTGTACCAAAGGAGGATCAGGTTGAAGTCGCCAAGATTCAGCTTAAAGACATAGCTCGAACTTGGTGGTTGGCGGAGGAGGCCCGGTTGGAGAAACCTATTACCTGGGATACCTTCTCCAAGAGTTTTTACAGCCGGTTTTTCCCTGCTACGGCGCAGCAAGATATGGAGGAGCAATTCATTAGACTCCGACAGGGAAACCAATCCGTGGACGAGTATGCCGCGGAGTTCCTCAGGCTTAGCCGCTTCGCGCCATATATGATAACGGATGAAGAGAAGCGTGCAAGTCGTTTTCAGCAGGGTCTTCAGATGAAGATTCAGATGTACCTAATGCCCCAACACTTGAAGGCATATGCAGAAGTTCTCGCCAGCGCTCGAGAGGTGGAGCGTGGGTTTGAGAAGGAGAAAGAGGATCAGATGCAGAATCAGGCCGTGAAGAGGCCGTTTGTACCAGAGGGCAGAGGAGGACCGTCCAGAGCAGCGAAGGTCCAGGCCAGACAACCTTTCAGAGCAGTTCCCTACCAGGTGGCTCGACCAGGTCTTATTTGCCACTTCTGCCAGAAGCCAGGACACACTCAGCAGAATTGCCGGAGGGCAAACGGATTGTGCTTGATATGTGGAGCACGAGACCATGCCGTGGAGACCTGTCCGCATAGGAGAATGGGGTTTGCTAACCAAACCTTGCCGGCACCTCAGGGGCAGAATGTGCAGAGGGCACTACCAGGGCCAGTTGGGCAGAGGTACCAGGGACCAGTGCAGAGAAGAGCTCTTCCCCTTCCTCCACCACATGTTGCTCGCCCAGTGCAGAGAGGAGCCAGACCAGCAGCAGGACGTGGCAGAGGTCAGGCCTACAACCTGGCAGCTGAGGAGGCTGGAGCTTCAGAGGAGGTGATTACAGGTACTATCAGAGTTCATTCTATACCTGTTCTCGCACTCTTTGATTCGGGTGCATCCCACTGTTACATCTCCGACCATTTTGTGGCTGTTCATTCCATACCTGTTAAGGCTTTAGACCACAATTGGGAGATAAGTACTGGGAATGGGGTAGTTGTATCTTCTAGAGTTTGTGCTGACTGTCCAGTGGAAATTTGTGGGAAGATCTTGGCCATAGATATGATCGTACTAGACACCAAAGGGTACGACGTAATCTTGGGCATGACCTGGCTCAGTCAGTACCATGCGGTGATTGACTGTAAAGGAAGGAAGATCAATTTCAGAATCCCGCATCAGCCGGAGTTCCAGTTTAGTGGAGAGGTGAAGCCTGCTAAGAAGAAGATTCAGATGACCACTTCGGAGGTTCTGAAGGGAGTGCCAGTGTGGGATGAATTTCCAGGAGTCTTTGCTGAGATTTCAGGTCTTCCACCGGAGAGGATAGTGGAGTTCTCCATTGATACAGTTCCAGGGACAGCTCCTATATCTAAGGCTCCGTACAGGATGGCACCGACGGAGTTGGAGATCTTGAAGAAGCAACTGCAGGAGTATTCGGACAAGGGATTGATTCGGCCGAGCACTTCACCATGGGGAGCTCCAGTACTTTTGGCGAATAAGAAGGATGGTAGTAAGAGACTTTGCATTGACTATAGGGAGTTGAACAAGGTCACCATCAAGAACAAGTATCCCTTGCCCAGGATTGATGACTTGTTTGATCAGCTTCATGGAGCCCGTGTATTTTCTAAGTTAGATTTGCAATCGGGTTACCATCAGCTGAGGGTGAAGAAGGAAGATGTTCCGAAGACGGCATTCAGGACCCGATATGGCCACTACGAGTTTCTAGTGATGCCTTTCGGAGTTACCAATGCCCCTGCTGTGTTTATGGACCTGATGAACCGGGTGTTCTCTCCTTACCTGGATCAGTTTGTAGTGGTGTTTATAGATGATATCCTGATCTATTCCAGGAATGACAAGGAGCATGCAGAGCACTTGAGGATTGTGTTGCAGACTCTTCAGCAGGAGCAGCTTCATGCCAAAAGGAGCAAGTGTGAGTTCTGGTTGGACAGCATAGCTTTCCTTGGACATATAGTTTCAGCAGAAGGGATTGCAGTTGATCCTAGTAAAGTCCAGGCGGTGCAGAATTGGCCAGTTCCGAAGACGGTGTCTGAGATAAGGAGTTTACTTGGACTAGCCGGATATTACAGGCGTTTTGTCCAGGATTTCTCTAGACTTGCAGCTCCGTTGACCAGGCTCACCAGAAAAGGGAGAGATACATATGGACAGGAGAATGTGATGCAGCCTTTGAGCAGTTGAAGCAGAAGCTTATTTCAGCTCCGATCTTGAGGACTCCCTCAGGAAGAGGAGGAATGGTCATTTTCTGTGATGCATCAGGTAGAGGCCTGGGGTGCGTGCTTATGCAACATGATCATGTTATAGCATATGCATCTAGGCAATTGAAGCCTCATGAGAGGAATTACCCGACTCATGACTTGGAGTTGGCGGCTGTAGTATTTGCATTGAAGATCTGGAGACACTACCTCCTGGGAGACAAAGTGCTGATATACACAGATCACAAGAGCCTCAAGTATATTTTCTCGCAGAAGGAGTTAAATATGAGGCAGAGGAGGTGGTTGGAGCTTATGGCGGACTACGATATTGACTTGCAGTATCATCCAGGCAAAGTCAATACCGTTCCAGATGCACTGAGCAGGATGCCGGAGAACAAAGTGCTAGTCCACCTTACTCAACAGAAAGAGTTGATCCAGGAGTTCATCAGATTGGATTTGATGTTGGTGCAGGGAGGTGATAAGGCAGGGCAGCTCATGGCTTTACAGATCCAGTCCTCATTGATAGAGGAGATCAAGGAGGCTCAGAAGGAGGATCCAAGATTGCAGACATTCAGGACTCAGGTGGAGGCTGGACTGAGGACAGATATTTGTATTCGTCCGGATGGTGCTTTGTATTATGGTAGTAGACTTTGTGTTCCCCAGGGAGAAGTCAGACAGAAGATTTTGGGGGAAGCACACAGTTCTGCCTATTCTATACATCCAGGAGGGAACAAGATGTACCAGGACCTGAAGAAGCACTTTTGGTGGAATGCCATGAAGAGGGAGATAGCCCAGTTTGTTGCCAAGTGCTTGGTTTGCCAACAGGTGAAGATCGAGCATCAGAGATCAGCTGGACTTCTTCAACCTTTGCCGATGCCTGAATGGAAGTGGGAGCACATCACCATGGACTTTGTGACGGCGTTGCCTCGGAGTCCCAAGGGTAATAATGCGGTGTGGGTGATCGTTGATCGCCTCACCAAGTCAGCTCACTTCATACCGTTCAGGGTAGGTCAGTCGACAGAGGTTCTGGCAGATAAGTATATGAAGGAGATTGTTCGTCTGCATGGAGTCCCAGTTAGTATTGTTTCAGACAGAGATACTAGATTCAGATCTCATTTTTGGGAGAGTCTCCAAGAGAGTCTGGGAACTCGTCTGAAGTTCAGTACTTCTTATCATCCGCAGACAGACGGACAATCAGAGAGGACCATTCAGATCCTTGAAGATATGTTGAGGGCTTGCATGATTGACTTTGGAGGATCTTGGGAAGACCATGTTCACTTGGCTGAGTTTTCATATAACAACAGCTATCAGGCAAGCATCAAGATGGCGCCCTTTGAAGCACTGTATGGTAGGATGTGCCGATCACCGATTTGTTGGGATGAAGTCGGTGAGAGGAGTCTTTTGGGACCTGAGATTTTGGTGCAGACCACAGAGAAGGTCAGGGTTATCAGAGATCATCTCAGGGCTGCTCAGAGTAGGCAGAAGAGTTGGGCTGATACTCTTAGGAGACCATTGGAGTTCCAGACCGGAGACCATGTGTTCTTGAAGATATCACCCACCAGGGGAGTTATCCGGTTCGGTACTCGTGGAAAGCTGAGTCCGAGGTATATCGGCCCGTTCGAGATCCTGGGTCGCGTGGGAGATGTATCTTATAGATTGGCGTTGCCGCCATCTTTGGACGGTGTGCATAATGTCTTCCACGTGTCTCAGTTGAGGAGGTATGTCGGGGATGACAGCCATATTCTGGATCATTCCGAGCTGGAGCTGCAACCGGATCTTTCATACCAAGAGCAGCCGATGGCCATTCTGGACAGGAGTGTCAAGACACTGAAGAACAGAGCTATTCCATTGGTATTGGTGTCTTGGAACAGGCATGCGCCAGGAGAGGCCACCTGGGAACGAGAGGACGTTATTCGGGATCGTTATCCCCAACTTTTCACACCTTGATTTGGTAAGTCTCTTTCCTTCTACTTGTCTTTACCGTTATCATTCCTTGTATCCATATCTATCTGTTGCTTTTCTTTTTATCTTTCACCTTATGAAATTTCGAGGACGAAATTTTTGTAAGGTGGGTAGATTGTAATACCCCTTCCCCGGAATACGTACTTAGTTACGTATTCAGTCCTTCGACCGTATTTTCCGATTTACCTTCCGTATTTGACCTATTTTAAATTCAAATATCATTTTCTAATACTTTGAATTTTATGTGATTTTCTAGAATTTTCTGGAATTAAAATGAATTTCTTCAAAACCGGTGTCGGCCAGTATCGCTGACCGATTTCCGAATTTTTATCTTCCAAACTGTTAGGAATCTTTAGAAAGTCCTTTAGACTTTATTGCTTAGAATCATATTTTCTACTTATACTCTTTTTCTGAGATTTTTATAAATTTATGAAAATTCTTTCGGAGTCGGTAAATTTCTGATTCCGGGATTTTAATTAAAAATCTATACAGTGTTTCTTCAAACGAATTTCACCATTGGTCTCCAAATATTTTTCTTGATTTTGGTAAAATTTTCAGACCATTCCAAAATACTTGAATTTCGGGCATTTTTCCAAAAAAAAAAAAAAAATTGCAAAATTCCTTTTCCACTTCATTTCCACCTCATTTCCCACTCACACACTTCACCTACCCCACACACACTCTCTCTCACCCACAGCCGGCCATGTGTCCAGAGAGGGGACACCTCACCCTCACACATTTGCAAGAAAGCCCTCCACTTCCATCAAAATCCCAACTCCTTTACAAAATTCCCAAACTATAAATTCATTTCATTTACAAATTTCCCCTTTTCTTCCTCATTTTCCTTCATCAAGAGAGCAGCACTCCAAAATCTTCTTCCTCTTCAACAAACCCTAGCTCCTAGATCACCCCAATAGCTTCACCTCCACCTCAAGATCTCTAGGGATTCAACCAAGGCTTCATCAAGAACTCCAATTTCAACCATCTCTTCCCAAGGCAACACCAAGGGGGAATTCTTCAACCCTAGCTTCAACATCAAGTAGTGGATTGAAGCCAACACCTCTTCCCTTGGATCAAAACTCAAATCCAACCCATCCTTGTGAGTTTCTTACTCACCAAGACCTAATTAATACCCCATATGCTTGTGGTAGTGAACCTTGTACACTTGTTATAAAAAAAAAAACCCTATTTTTAGGGCATCATTCTCCTCTGAATTCTATTACGTGTCCTTTGGCAATTATGTTTCATAACTTTTACACTGTCCTCATTTTCATTTAATATGTTCTTAATGAATCACCACCTATGGAGAGCTATGAATTTTCATCCAACATTCTAATTGAAGCCTTTCTCATAATTACACTTGGCAATTTTATTTGTTTTTGCAATTAAGCAAGTGACATTAATTCCAGTCACCATGCAAATTAATTGATTGGTTCAGGAAGTTGCTTCAGGTTAGCATTTGATAAAATACTTTATTTCCCAGTTATCATTTTCATTTTCTTGACACTGTAATATGCTGTGATAAAAGCACTGCTACATGTAAGATAACTGAAAAGCCTTCCCCAACCATTTTGAGGTTTTGGATATCTGTATCATTTGTCTCCAGCTCTCATAAGGATCCCCATGCCTATTCAATTTACAGCCAACATATCTTCTTTTACTGTTGCAATGGTGTTCTTTTGCTCTACTCCTTGTCCTAGAGATGGTCCTTTGATGATCCTATCAATCCTATATTGTGCACTTGTTGGTCTCCATGACATATTACATGATGGATACACTTTATTATGCTCCATGACTTGTTGTTATACATTGCTATTCTATAACTTGTTAAATATGAAGTATCTCCACCTCTTCATGCTATCCCTAAAACACCAAGCATGATGTATACGACTATTGTATAAAATACACCAACTTACACTGGGTCAGGGGGAAATATGCGGATATCGATACGTGTTCGTGTTTACAGTGGTATTAGGTTGTGCACTATATTTCCGGTCTTACCTGCGGTACTCCAGGGGACCGAGGGGAGTGCTTCCTCCCTTCCTGTTTTATTGTCATGACAAGGGCATACATAAGACCCTCATGTTAGGCCTTGCGGCTGGTTCCGTCTTCAAGCAACGGAACAATACTGGGCCGTGGTCCCGGGCATGCACGGGACCCACTGTAAACATAGTTCGTCGATACAACCGCTGTTTCCAATAACAACCTTGTCATACTTGGATATGGATCTATGTGCCCTGGGACGCTGGGTCACATAGCTAGATATCACAGTAAGACAAGTAATAATAATAAGACGTTCATTGTACATTTATTGCATATGTCTTATCTTATTTAGTTTACATCACTTGTCATACATCGTTGCTTAGTACTACTTCTTTATCTCTATATTCATGATCCCTATGTCACTTGGCTATCTTTTATTATTGTATTATGTCTTGACCCCTTTGGATTTGCATATTCAGATTCGGGGGCCTGGAACGAAGTGGAGCCTTCCACTGAGGACTTGGCTTATCTAGGAGAGCAGGCTGACCAGCTCTAGATCTATCGTACCCGGCACTTCCTTTTGGTTCACTGATCTCCGTCCTTACGTGAGCATTTTTTTGTATTTTTGGTTGTATCTTGTATCTTTTTGGACTTGGGTTGTGATATTGGACACTTGTGAAGTGATTTTGTATATCATAACTTGTATAACTCTGTACTTCTATTTTGTATGTTGACATATGATTATATCACGCTGTGTGTTATACTCTGATACTTGTTGTACTTATGCTTAGCGTATGTACGTGGGAGCACCATTTGACCTACGTATATGCGTCGCAGTGACGTCCCCGTATCATTGGGATCGGGGCGTTACAATCATGAAGATCTCATACCTCATCACCATGCAGCCATTCAGTTGGCTTATACATTTAAGCCTTCTAAACCAGTTATGTATCCCGCCTCCAAAATACAAAGGCAGATGCTTTAGTAGCACTAGTAGCTACACTGGATTTACCTGCTGATACCAATTACCAGCTTACAGTGGCCACCCGTTGTCTCTTCTGTCTAAAGTATGATTTAGAGGTTAGCGAAGTTCATACAACCTCGACAAACTTTAACTAAGAGACTGACGATTCCCAATCATCGACTATACCTTGCACGGCATATTATCCTATGATCCCAGGGAAGCGGTGTCTGTTCGACGAAGGTCCACTCGATTTTACTACGATACAGTGGTAAAAATGTTATACCACCGTTCATATGATGGTATACTTCTTCGTTGCTTATCCAATATAGAGGCACAGGAAGTAATCAAAGAGGCTCATGATGTCATATGTGGAGCTCATCAACCAAGTCTAAAGCTCAAGGATCGATTGCACCGACTTGGCTATTATTGGCCAACTATGATCACCGATGCAGTCAAATACACAAAAAGGTGTAAGGCTTGTCAAGTCCGTGCGGATTTTATACACCAACCCCGGGAACTGCTCCATCCCATAGCAGTAGCATGGTCATTCGAAGCTTGGAGAATTGATATAATAGGACCAATCAGTCCTCTGTCAGCTAGAGGTCATCGGTTCATCCTTACGATAACTGATTACTTCTCGACGTGGACATACGCTGTCTCGCTCGCTGAAGTTAAAACCACCATCGTGGTCAACTTCATCAAACATCATGTCATCCATTGATTTGGTTTCCCAAGATGGAGCATCCACGATACTGGCCCCTAATTCGCAAGTCAATCGTTCTATCAGTTTTGCGATAAGTACCAGATTTAGAATATGGCTTCAACCGCTTACAACCCTGCCGCCAACAGGTTAGCAGAAGCATTCAACAAGATTGTCATCAAGCTCTTCAAAAGTTCATCTCCGCAAGCAAATGAGAATGGAATGAGAAGCTCAGTGAATGTCTTTTCGTCTATCGAACTATGGTTTGAACCTCAAGCGGCAATCCGTCTTTTTCTCTGTATACGAATGTAAAGCAGTTAAATCCTTGGAGATTCAAATACCATCACTTCGTGTTGTTTTGGCAACCAAGATGACAGATGAAGATAACCATCGGTTACGTCTCCAAAAGTTTGAAGCGCTAGACGATAAGCGGTTACAGGCTCAACAATATATTGAGCTTTATCAGGCTCGAATCTCAAAAGCCTTTAACAAAAAGGTCAAAGAAAGAATTTTTCAGAAGGGAGATTTGGTCTTAGCTATCAGACTACCTATGGCCATGACACACAAGTCCAAAGGCAAATTCTGACCTAAATGGGAAGGATTGATTGTAGTAGAGACAGTCTACTCAAATGGAACATATCGCCTGTCAAATCTAAACGGTGGCATGCTTATGATGCCAATCAATAGCAAATTCCTGAAGAAATATTATCTATGATCAAGTTAATATTATACCTCTGATCATAGGATCCTCTCGAAATCATGCTGATCGAACATCAGGAGACAACGCTGCACGGTGTCAATGTTAAAGACATCAGAAAAGATTTCATGAGGAATGTTAGCTGCTAACTGACATCCGCACGGAATTACATAAATCAACAAAGCGATCCTATGCCCTTAATGGCTAAGGATAGAGGACAAAGTTGGCTCTTAAGCCCAACAAAAAGTCCTCGTTAACTCATCATATTGAGGGGAATAACATGGCTAGCCCAACTCAAACGGTAGTTGGTAAAGGCGTACCAAATTCGTTGATAGCTGAAGATTTTCTAAAAATTTTAAGGGACCTGATCCAATTTGATTTCTCTAGAATCTTCTACCAGTTCTATTCCATGGAATGGTAGATCCACAAAGCAAATAGGTCATGTTAAAATTTTCACCTCTGACTTTTCCTTCATTTTAGGAGTATTATTCTCCTATTCCCTAGCAGAAATGATTCCCGAAACAAATTTTGGGAACATTGTCTCCTATTCCTCGGCAGAATTCTCTAGCAATATTCCTATATTTTGCAAATAAGGTCAATTCCACCAAAGTCTCCTGCCAATTTTCGTCTATGGAATGGTAGGACCATGTCAAATTGTAATCAATTTTCTGATAAAATGAACTACAGATCAAGCCTGTCACGTTAACATTAAACTTCTAGCAGTAAAACCTTTTAAATACCCATGGTGAATTCTGCTAATATCCCCAGCAGATCAAACTCCACTTACCATTCTCTTCAATAGAATGACAGGTCTACACAAATTGTTGTATGTTCAAACACCTCTAACAGTATATGAATCCTTGTCAAGTTAAAATCACGCCTCTGACAAGTTACTTTTACAAATCCCCAAGCTGAGAAAATATCACGATCACTTCTGACAAAATCTCTTTTTAATTCCTCAGCAAGGAATTTGGTTTTATATTAACGATCACCTCTAATAACTTTTTAGGGAATAATCATCTCCCTATCGAATTCCCATGTAGTTCTTTATGTTACGTTAACGATTACCTCTGATATCTTAGAGAACGCTAAACTCTCTATAACGTCTTATGTGATTTATTTTCTAACTCCTCAGCGAGTTTCTAATAGATTCCCCTCGGAGTGTAAAATTACCTTTTTCAGTCCCCCAGTGGACTTTTCGGTTGTCACGTTAACATTATACCTCTGACAATTTCTTTCAAAAATGATCCCCCATGGAAACACCATTGTTCCCACAGAATTCAAAATCAAATCATATTCCCTAGTGGAATAACTCTTTTTATCGTCATGTCTAGCTTGTCACCTCTGAACGGTAGAAATTCTGAGATTGGTGGCTTCTCAATCAATTATATCCATATTATCTCTTAGCCGACAGATAGCCAAGTCTCATTTTTCAGTCCGTTAGGGACTACTTCCTTATCGTTATGTCTAGTTGGCCACCTATGAACGGCAGGGCTCTGAGTCTGGTGACTCCCCAATCTGTTATATCCATATTACCTCTGAACTGACGGGTGCCTAAATCTCTTCCCTCTTATGGTACTCTAACTGTCATGTCCAGTCAACCACATCTGAACAGACGAGTCAGTAACCTTGTTCTCCTTTCTCCCGTGAGGGCCGGGAGTTATTGCTGTCAAGTTAATACGACTACCTCTAAACAATAAACTGCGAGCCTGGTGTCTCTTAGGTGGTCATGTCCAAATTATCTCTAAACTGATGGGTGCCCAGATTCAATTCACCTTTGCAGTCCCCAGTGGGCAAGCTGCTAATTTAATATGTTAGTATGTCTTAGTCTATCATGTCCAGTTCATCACCTCTGAATAGATGGGTCCCTAAAATGGGGTTCACCTTCATTTTGTCATCATGTCCAGTTCATCACCTTTGAATGGCAAAATTCTGAGCTTGGTGGCTTCTCAATTGATCATTTCCAGTCCATCACTTCTGAACCGACAGATAGCCAAGTCTTCACTTTTTATTTACTGTTATGTCCAGTTAATCAAATCTGAATAGTAAACACTCCTAATTTTGTAATCTTTAATCGGTTATGTTCAGTTTATCACCTCTGAACCAATGATTACCCAATTTTACCCTTCTTTTTCATTGGAGTTCATCACCTCTGAATGATAAAATCTCATGTTTGATGATTCCTAATCAGTTATGTCTAGTTTGCCACCTCTGAATTGACGGATCTCCAGACTTAATCCTTTTGGATCTAGTGATTCCTAACGGATTCCTAACTCTACACTTCTTTTAATCCCCAGTGGATTCTTATATTTGACTGACTTTATTATGTTCTTAACCTCTGAATACTTTCAGTCGAATTTGTAATTTCTTTAGAAATTCAACTTGGTGAATTTTCACTCTTTTTAGTTCTTTCAAAAGAACTTGCATACTAAGTTCTTCTCTATAGGAGACTTATATTACATATGGGTAATTACACAAGTGAACACAAAATAAGACATGGAGAAGAGCAAATGAATCAAAAGTAAATATTTTATTGATTCAAAAAGGAAGATACATTGATGATAAATTAAGATTGTCTCTTATACAATTTATACTTCAAAAGTAGGCAACTTGTTGCTCTATATCTAGAAATTAGATCTACTTTCATTCTTTCTTTTTGAGAACAATGGCGCTTCTCAAAGTCGAAATGCAGTGGGACATTCTAATTCCACCTGATCAATTGGACACGAATGGCCTTCCATCACAAGGCTGTAATCCTTCGCTTAATGAGAGATTTTGCTTTCAGAAAGTCATCCAATGAGCATGGGTTCTCTGTCGCTATAACTTTTTTGAACAATATTGGCGAAGGAAAGATCTGAGACCTTACCGGTAACATCTCCTTTCCTGTGACCTTCAAGTGTCCTGTGCGGAGGAGACCCAGTGAAAGAGAAATATTGGTGGAAGCAATGACGCAGTTTCCCATGCACATTGAGCACAAAAACACAAGTTTGCAACCGAGCGGGCCATTCTGAATAAGCAATTGTCGGCCGACTCCTGGTGTGGTAATTCTGAACACAAGATTTGGCCTGCTGAACATAATCCTATGATCATCATTAAGCATGGTCATGAAAATGATACTGCAAAATGTATGCTGGTGTCCTCCTGGAATTAGTGCCTTCTGCTCCAGTGTACTCTTCTCACTAATAAGTAAAGCCTGAACTTGAAAATAGAAATACATACTTCTGTCCTCCTTCCTTGCCAAGTCAAAGAGATTGCTCAAAGGATCAGGAGTATAATGCACTACAAAACAAAGAAAGGTAAATGTGTTAGCATTGAGTAAAAGAAAGTTCTAAGTCATAGCTTCACTCCCTGAGTGGAGCTGATTCAGATCTATGTTTGCTCCACCAGTAAAACTAACTTCGCTCTGAGGTTTAGCTTCACACTACACAAAGGCAAAATGCTAAAAGCCCCAAAGGCTAGCTTCACTTGGGACATTGAAAGGCACTTATGCCTTGAAAAAGATCAAGGCATAGCCTCGCCTATACAACAAGGCTAGCCTCGCCTCAGAAAGGTCAAGGCATAGTCTCGCCTATATGGCAAGGCCAGCCAGGCCTTAGAAAGGCCAAGGCATAACCTCGCCTATATGTTAAGGTTAGCCCAGCCTTTAAAAGGCCAAGGCATAGCCTCGCCTATATGGCAAGGTTAGCCCGGCCTCCAAAAGGCCAAGGCATAACCTCGCCTATACGACAAGGTTAACTTAACCTTAAAAACATCAAGGCATAGCCTCGCCTAGATGGCAAGATTTGTCTCACCTGATAGATGCTTTCACTTGATTAGGCAGGTCTTAAGATTCGCCAAGCAGGTTGAAAAAGGCTAAAAACCTTTTTGGTTCCAGATTCACCAAATGCAAATATCAAGGGAATTAAATCCCTGAAATAGCTTGTAAAGCTAAATTGAGAGAGATAAACTCCCTAAATTTACCAATTAATTGGTGAAGTCTCTGAAGAGCCGAGACTCACCAGCTATAGGTCGACTAACGACCGGAGTGAAGGTCTCTATTGCCTCAGGGGCCTCCACCTCCTTACCTGGACGGTATAAAGATGCCATGGATCTCGATTTTAGAGAGATGAAGAGCGTGAAGACCCTGGTGTTTTCAAAAATCAGCAAGGAGGGAAGATAGGGTTCTGTTGAAGACTCATTGAAAAGAGACTCAAATATTTCTCTAGAAAAGGACTGCAAAGGTCCTATTTATAGGTCCATTGCCTAACCTCACCTCTGCCGCTTCAAATTCTGAAGTGCCAGCGAGGCTAAAGCACTCGAATGCTTAGCCTTGGGAAAGGGAGTAATCTCCCTCATAATGAAGGCGAGGCCATTTAGCCTCGAAAAGGAAGTAATCTCTCTCTAATAAAGGCGGGGTTGCTTAGCCTCAGGAAAGAGAGTACCCTCCCTCATAACGCATGCGAGGCTAGCATTGAAGCGGCGCTGACAAATCAAATTCGCTTTGAAAGTGATGTTATCTGTAAGAGCCCGAAGGCAAGGCTACCCCAGAGGTGAGTCTATTCCAGCTCGAAGGCGAAGATACCCCAGAGGTGAGCCTATTCCAACCTGAAGGCAAGGCTATTCCAGAGGCGAGCTTGTTTCAACCCGAAGGCAAGGCTATTTTAGAAGCGAGCCTATTTTAGCCCAAAGGCGAGGCTATTCCAGCCTAGAAATTGGGCCAAAGTTCAGCCCTGAAGGCAAAGTTCAAATCCAAATATCCGTGATCCTTTCTTCAACAATCGAAGCAATTTAAAGTATTTCAAAATCTGAACCATTTCATTGCAGATTTAACAAAAACTTTGAAGGGGTTTTGTTAACACTCCAAACAGACAAACTCCAGGACAGCTCTTTGACTGGTCTGAATAATATCTAACTTGTCGACATTTACAAAAGACGAGTCATAGATAAACTGACGACCAGTTCTACCCATTCCGAGGGACAAAGAAGAAACTTGGGCCGCGCTGATCTAGTGAAGCAGACAGTAAGTCAAGTACTACTTTTGAAGAGGCCTAAACAGGTCTATGAGGTTAAGTCAGCTCTATACTTAACCTCGCATGAGCCCAAAGGGGCTAGCTTCACATGAAGCTTTATAGCCTCACCAAATGGCTAAGTTTATAGCTTCGCATGAAGCTTTAAAGTAGGCTAATTCCTAGTCTTGTCTGAGGCTAATACAAGCTTCGCCTGAAACTTTTTTTGTGAGCTTCACTCAAAACTCTTAATAGCTCTGTAAAGAGCTAATTTACAGCCTCGCCTAAGGCTTTTATTAGCTTCGCCTGAAACTTTCTGGTGGCCTCGCTTGAGGAGTTGTGTTAGCCTCGCGCGAAGCTAAATCTAGCTTCACTCAAAGCTATCTGCACCCCCTATGGGAGCAATTGCCAGGTCAACATTTGACCTAGTCATTAGTGGGTTAACCTGACTACTTTAGTAGGGTTAATGCCACTTTAAGTGGGCGATTACACTCGCCCACTGCACCCAACATTAAGTGGAGAAGACCGGATCAGAAGGCCAGTTTTAGGCTCGCGCGAGGCTGCCTAGCCTCGTAGAAGGCTCATATTTAGCTCCTTATGAAGCTTTATAGCCTCGCGCGAGGCTCAGAATAACCTCTGGCGCGAGACTAACTGACTGTTATCAGTTTTTGCTGAATTCTAGGGGTAGTTACACCCCTCAAGAGCTTATAAATAGCTCATTCTTGGGATGAGTTTGGGGCTGATTTAGGGCTAATTGGTAGGCAAAGTAGAGAAGACTAAAAAGGGGCTAACTTGCCTTCACTTCCAAGAAATTCAGAGAGTTATTTTCCTAAATTCAGAGTGTCAATACCCTATGACTTTTTTCTCTCAAAGAATTTCCGAAACTAGGCGAGAAGGAATTCCTTTAGATTTAATTGGTCGCATCGTCAACGAAACAAAGTGATCGCGCACTGATCAAACTTCTACCGGCACACTTTCCCAGAATCTCAGAAGAGATACTTGTAATTTTTCTTTTATTTACTTGTATTCTCTTCTCAATTTTGTAACTTTCCCTTCATTGAATTTTCAATGGAAAATAATAATGCTTGCTAAGAAGCATTTGAAGAGATCAAGGAGTATCTCACACACCCACCCATCTTGTAGCTTCACTATCAGAAAAACCTTTCCTGTTATATATTCAAATGATGGATCATTCCTTGGGAGCTTTACTAGCTCAAAATAATGGTCAAAACCATGAATAGGTAATCTACTATTTAAGTAGAACAATGATTGGGGCGGAGCACCATTTCAACCCAATCGAGAAAGAATGTTGAGTGTTAGTTTTCGCCATCCAGAAGATGCGACACTGCCTTATGGGGTTAACGTATTCACATCATTTTCAGAGTTAATCCCTTGCGATTGCTCATGACAAGGCCATCTTCGCTAAATTGCAGATTAGCGAAATGGGCCATATTGATCTCATAATAAGAGATGCAATTCATGCCACAAAAGGCGATCAAAAATCAAGCTGTGACAGATTTCCTGGCCGATCATCCAGTTTCAGGAACTTCAAAACTTTATGATGATCTCCTGAACAAGATTGCAAAAGTTAACTTGATCAACACTTCCTCAGAAGAACAAGTGTTGCAACTATTCTTTGGCAGAGCGTCAAGGACAAGTCCCGAGGGAAATATCATCACAGGTGTTACTCATTTCCCTATATAATTATGTGTTCTCTCATGCATTCTCATTAATTGAGTCATGTTCCAATAACATCTCAGAATACAACGCCTTCTAGATCGAGATGCTACTTGCTGAAGATATTGGAGTCAAAAATCTCGAAGCATACGGTGATCCAAAGCTCATCGTCAATCAGGTTGTCTGACATGAAGACTTGGTGCCCTATTACAACACAACCATTGACATGACAGAGAAGTTAAAAACTTCTACATTGACCATGTACCGCGTCAGCAAAATGCACATGCAGATGCATTGGCGTCCCTCGCTGCTTCATTGGCTCTTCTACAGAGAGAGTACTTGTCTACGGTCGTCATTTATACTGTTCCAATTCGCCATTGAAGACTGTAAAACCCCAAACGGATACCTTCAATTAAAGAAGTTCTTGAAACTTTGACAAGTCTCGAACCTAGGAATTGGTGATTCCCT
Organism: Agave tequilana; assembly: GCA_038442645.1. NCBI lineage: Eukaryota > Viridiplantae > Streptophyta > Magnoliopsida > Asparagales > Asparagaceae > Agave > Agave tequilana. Next base: position 10,990 of record JAVJIF010022871.1, on the reverse strand, counting down.
TACATTGACTTCATCCTGTATGACATATTGCCCGACGACCCCAAAGAGACAGCTGCCATCAAAAGGAAAGCTCCTCAATTCTATTACAATGCGATCATGTGAACATTGTATCGCCGATCATACGATGGAATCGTACTCCGATGCCTTTCTTAGAAAGAGGCACAGGAGGCACTCAAAGAAACTCATGATGGTATGTGCGGAGCTCACCAACTCGGCCCTAAGCTCGAAGACTAGCTTAGAAGACTTAGCTACTATTGGCCGAAGATGATCCCTGATGCCATTGCCTATGCTAAGAGATGTCATGCATGTCAGATCCACGGTGAATTCATCACCAAGCACCGGATATGTTCATCCAACATCCTCTTCGTGGCCATTTGAGATGTGGGGAATGGATGTTATTGGATCATCACCCCTCCAACATCCAAAGGACATCGCTTCATCTTAGCCATAACAGATTACTTCTCTAAATAAGCGAAAGCTGTTCCTCTAAAGGAAGTAAAGGCATCAAACGTGATCAAGTTCATCAAACATCACGTACTCTACCGCTTTGGTGTACCCAAAGAATCGTCCACGATAATGGACCCCAATTGGTCAGCCAAGAATTCCAAAGGTTTTGTAACAAATTCAGAATCCAAAGTGTGTCATCAGCGGCATACATCCAGCTGCCAATGGCCTTGCAGAAGCCTTCAACAAAACTATTGGAAAGATGCTCAAGAAATTCGTCTCAAAAAGTCAACCTTACTGGGATGACAAATTAGATGAATTCCTATGGGCCATCGCATGACAGTGAGAACTCTGACAAAAGCCACACCGTTTTTCTTGGAATTAGGATGTGAAGTTGTACTTTCACTGGAATCTAAATTCCATCTCTCTAAGTTGTCTTGACAACTAGGATGATGGACGAAGAGAAGCATCGATTGCGCCTCCAAGAATTGAAAGTTTTAGATGTCAAATGTCTACAAGCCCAACAGCAAATCGAGCTCTATCAAGCCTGAATTTCTAGAGGTTTGAATAAGAAAGTCAGAGAACAGATTTTTAAGAAAGACAACCTTGTCTTAGATGTCAGAAGACCCAAGGTTATGACATATAAGACGAAAGGAAAATTCCACCCAAATGGGAAGGACCATTTGTGGTAGAGTCAGTCTGCTCAAATGGAGCATACAACCTTACAATCATGGACGGCGATACGCTCATATTGCCGATCAACGACAAATTCTTGAAGAAGTACTATTCTTAGAGAGACTCTTCCTATGATCAGTTTAACACTACACCTCTGATCAAAGCTTCGAGATCCAAGATGTTTGGAAGAGCGCCAAAGAAGAGTTTCTTCCTTCAACGGATCACATCACGATCGATCGACGCCGAGCCAACTGAACATTATTGACATCACGATGCATGATGTTAATATTGAAAAGACAAAGTTGGAAACTTCAGTTTTAGCCTTTTCACTCTTCTCATGATCAGGTTAACTCTACACCTCTGATCAAAGCTTCGAGATCTAAGATGTTTGGAAGAGCGCCCAAAAAGAGCTTCTTCCTTCAATGGATTACATCACGGTCGATCGACATTGACATCACGATGCATGATGTTAATATTGGAGAGACAAGTTGAAAACTTTAGTTTTAACCTTGTCACTTTTCTCATAATCTGGTTAAAATTACACCTCTGATCAAAGCTTCAGATCCAAGATGTTTGGAAGAGCGCCAAAGAAGAGCTTCTTCCCTCAACATATCACATATGGTCGATCGATGCTGAGCCGACCGAACATTATTGACATCACGATGCATAATGTTAATATTGAAGAGATAAAGTTGAAAACTTCAATTTTATCCTTATCACTCTTCTCATGATCAGGTTAACATTACACCTCTGATCAAAGCTTTGAGATCCAAGATGTTTGGAAGAGCACCAAAGAAGAGCTTCTTCGCTCAACAGATCACATTACGGTCGATCGATGCCGAGCTGACCAAATGATTAGTCACATATGTTGCATATACATTGTCACCTTACCATACTTTTTAGCTAATAAATCCTATTAATAAGTCTTTTTCTTCTTTGTTTAATGTAGGCCCAAGTGCTAAAAGAAAGAAAAGAGAAACAAGCCCAAAAGCCCACCAAATTCTGATTTAATTCAGAATAATTTGAAATCAAGAAATCAGGGCAAAATCTTGGCATATCAAGAGGTTGAGAAGAACCTCCCTGAATCAAGTAGTTGAAGCCACACAATCAAAGGTTGTTTCGTCAACTTTTAGAGCAGAAATAAAAACCAGAAGAAGATACGGGAAATTTACCAAACCAGGGGAGCCAGCCAACTGGGTGTGGCCACCTGGCCACTCCAGGGCCGCGGAAACGTGGCCCAAGCCGCGTTTCCATGGCCTTGTTACATTAGTTGGGGGAGCGTTTGCTCCTCCCCCAATCTTCCCGGATCCTCCCCTTCTGGTTTTTCCCTATAAATGTCAGTTTCAACAGAGGAAAATGAAGCGAAGACTAGGATTAGAATTTGTGTTTATTTTCTAAGAATTTAGGCTCTTTGTTAGCTAGCACAAAAGTTGTATTCTTGTTTTTTAATTTGTAGTCCAGTATCAATACTTGTGAGAGAAAGGAATTGAGTGTTTGTACTTGAAGATTGAAGTGACATCAATACAAGAATCGAGCTGCTTTTTCTTCCACTCGTGTTACGGTATGGCTTGCATTATTTATTTGCTTTCTTCTTTGTTTTCCATGAGTAACTAAAACGGTTTTCTGGGCTCACTATTGTAACTCTCTCTAGTTCTTCTTCTCTTCTGGTTTTAAAGAAAAGACCCAATGAATCATTTGCATGCCTTACTTAAAGCCTTTCTTTTTGAAAGTGTTCTTGAAGGCACATGAGGATGGGTTTGGATTGTTAAACTCTTACTTCTTTCATGAACGTTTCTTGATCTGTTTTTACTTCATTCTTATTTCTTCGCACTTGATGATTTAACATTCAATTCTAAACGATTTTTCAAAGAAAAGAGTGAACTCTTCCAACCATCTTATGTGCTTTACTTCAAACTTTCTAAAAATCAACTTTAAGTTTTGCTTATGATCAATTTGAGGCACTTAGGATTTCAATAGAAGAATTAACTTTTGAGTAGTGAGATAGTGAGCCCAGATTTTCTTCCTTATTATAATCAACAAAACAATTTTCGAGCTTTTCTAAATCACCTTCTCCAAAGCGTTTTCTAAAGTTACAATTTCTCTTTTAATCATCTCTTTCTTTCCATTCTCTTTTCCGTAAAAAACGAACACAATTCTTTGTTTTTAAACGATTCACCAAAAAACTTCCATCGCATTCCTCCTCGTGGACACGACCCGTTAGCCACAAGCTACACGGTAAATTCTTAAACTCTTTGATTGTTCTTTCATTTTAGCAATCAATTTTTGGCGCCGTTGCCGGGGAGGGAACGGTATGTTTGTTTTTTAACAAGTTTGTGTGTTGTTTCAGGGACTTGAAGATTCAGATCTAGCATTCAAGCTTTGCAAGAGAAGACTTGCAAATTCTGTGCCCCTACTCTCAAAAGTAGGAAACAGAATTTCAAGAAATTGCGTTGCAAAAACTGAAAAATCCATTGGACTACTAAAACTCTTTTTTGCAGGACATAGCTCACAAAAAAAAATTAAGTTTTTGTATGTTATATTCTTGCTATATCTGCTATCCACCATCCCTGTTTTAATCCAACAGTAATTTGAGTGATTGTTAATTGCTTAAAAAAACGTTTAGATTTGTATTCTAGGCATTTGTCTAATTACATTTACTTTATAATTACTGTTGAAGAGAGCTGGAGACCAGGTATGTATGCATAGCATATAGTTTAGGAAACATTCTTGGGTGATATTTTCTTTTGAATGCAACTTTTCTATATCTTGCACACTTTGCACAATTAACTCTAAGGGCAAAGCCAAATTCAAGATAAGGTGGGGAAGTCATTACCCTTCCTTAGCCCACAAACCATCTCCAAGCACGCACAACCTAAGCCTAAGTAAAATCTAATAGACGTTGCCCTTAGGGACATCTCGAACTCACTAGGAGATTATCCTAAAGAGGAAAGGTTGGAATTTGACTCCTGTCAAATCAGTGTTTAGGAAGGGGATTGAGGGCCGAAAGCCCGAAGATTGGTGGTTACTTAATTAAGGAACGTCTTTGACGGATAACCTCCCACCAATCTTGCCCTGACCTGGCTGATTAACTTGTGGTTAAAGTCTACATTCTACCTCCTGTGGACAATCAACCAGTTAGGAGTTGTCTAGGTCAAGGTTATCTTAGACTAGGCTTGATTGATTACTCTTGTTGACTGTTGGTAAACTTGTTTGTGATTGTGATTGTGTTTGTGTATGCAAGTGTGGTCGAGAGACCCTAATTCATCTAGGTTGACTAGAAACACATCACCACCCAAGTTTGAACCAAGACCAGATCTGGTAATGGCTCAATCAACATCACTGCAGGATAGGTTCTACCCCATTAGAACCTTACTTCCATCTTGCATTCTACATCCATCGGTTGGTGAGTACAATTTTGAGCTCAAGCCTCAATTCATCAACACACTCCTAAGTTTCATGGCTTAGAGTCCGAAGATGCCTACTCCTTCATAAGAGAATTTGAGGAAGTATGTCTAATGATGAAAATCTCACACCTTGTAGACGATGCTATTAGGTTGAGATTTGTCCCTTTCGCACTTAAGGACCTAGCAAAGAAGTGGCTTTACAGCTTAGCGGCCGGTTCTATCACATCTTGGGATGGTTTCATCAAGTCTTCTTGAAGAAATTCTATCCAATTCATAAAATCGCTCTCATTAGGAAGACGATCATGCAATTCAAGCAAGAACCTAGTGAACCGTTCTGGAGGTACTTTGAACGCTTTAAAGACCTCCTTGTCCAATGTCCACATCATGGAATAGAGAAATGGTGACAATGCCAAATTCTTTATGACGGTTTAGACTATTCCACCAAAACCCTCTTAGAAAGTATGTGTCAAGGGGGTTTCTTGCAGAAGGATGAAAATGAAGGATGGGATTTGTATGAAAAATCTGGCTGAGAAGACCATCCAATGGAACCCACTAGTGAGACCTCGGAATCCCAACTCCATCTCTTCAAAAGGAGGTCTCCATTCTATCGAATCATCTATCGCTAATGAGGCTAAGTTAGCTAACCTAGCTAGAAGACTGGAAGCTCTAGAAACGAAGGAACCAAGTTCAGTCAATCAAGTCAGCCTAAACAAATTTTCAACCCCGGGCTGCACTTACTGTCAAGCCATGAATCATGTGTTCGAGGACTGCCCTGTGTTTCAGGCTCAGCAACCCTACCATGAACCGATGAATGCGGCCTTTTCAAGGCCGAACATAATCTTTACGCACCAACGTACAATCCTGGCTGGAGAAATCACCCTAATTTCTCATGGAGCCAAAATAACAATGACCATTCACGATCAAATCATGCTAGCCACTTCCATCATGCCAATAATTCTTCCAATCATCAACCCAACTTTTCCAACTTTCATAATAATTCTCCCACCATCCACCTAACTTTTCAAATTATCAACAGAACTTTCCCAACCAAGCTCCACTATCCTACTTCCAGAATCCTCAACTAGAAAGAAGAATGACTGACTTTGAGAGAAACATGGAAAGATACATGAAAAACCAAGATTCTCTCATGCAAACTATACAGAGGTTAGAGGTTCAAATGAGTCAACTAGCCACTCCACAGAATTAGAGACAGAAGGGTACCCTGCCTAGTCAGCCAATAACCAATCCGAGGAATTCTCAACAAGCTCATTTGGCTGACGATCATTCATTAAATCAATGTAATGCTGTTCATACATTGAGGTCAGGAAAGAGAGTTGATAATCAAGTGTCAACACCAACCAATCCCATTCAGCACAACCACAATCAAGCATCCACCTCATCTAATCCAAATCCTTCCAATTCTGACGAATCTGAAAAAGATAAGTCAGCCAGTCAGGTGCACCAGCCTATAGTACCATTTCCTAATAGGCTGAAACAACAAGCAAAATCCACACATGGACAAGATAATTGAGATATTTAATCAAGTGAAGATAAATGTGCCACTTCTTGATGCCATCCAACAAGTCCCTTCCTATGCTAAGTTTCTTAAGGACATGTGCACCAAAAAGAGAAAGACTAATGTACCAAAAAAGGTCTTCTTAGCCACTAACATTAGTGAGCTACTATCGGGTCCGATCCCTGTCAAGTACAAGGATCCAGGTAGTCCCACCATTGCCTGCACAATAGGACAAGCCGAGATTAGTCGTGCACTTCTTGACTTGGGGCTAGTATCAACTTGCTTCCATTCTCAGTTTTTCAACACTCGGGTTGGGCGATCTTAGTCCAACTCGAGTCACCATCCAACTTGCTGACTGTTCTGTAAAAGTTCCAAATGGGAGATTAATGATGTCCTGATCCGGGTAGGAGAGTTCATTTACCCTGTCGATTTCATAGTTCTAGAGACACAACCTGTGTCCAACTCCAATCATAGGGCTCAAACTCCTGTTATCCTAGGGCGACCTTTCCTTGCTACTGCTAATGCCATCATCAATTGTAGGAATGGGTCTATGAGGTTAACCTTTGGGACATGACTAGAGAAGTCAATGTCTTCAACTAGGAAAACAACCTCGCGATATCGAGGACCAACATTTGAAGTCAACCTAATTGAGAACTTGACAAGTGAACATGGGAAGAACTGGAATTAGAAACAGAGTGTGACTTCGGGTTAGAGTCTGTTGACTTTAATCTTGATCAGGTTGTAGATTCTGCTGTGAATTGGGCCTCGAACCCTATTTCACCAGTAATGGAGCCAACAGATTTGACTAGTCCTTCCAGTGCGCCTTCCTCTTCCTTAGAATTGAAAGTCTTACCTGCGCATCTCAAGTACGCCTATCTAGGAGAACAAGAGACCTTTCCTGTCATCATTGCCTCCCATTTAAATGACAGGGAAGAAGAAGATCTTAAAGCTATTCTAAGAAAACAAGGAAGCCATTGGGTGGACTATGACCGATATAAAGGGTTAAGTCCGACCATCGTTCAACATCGCATTCATCTCAATGAAGACGCCACACCTAAAAGAGACCGCAGCGTAGATTAAACCCTATAATGCAAGAAGCTGTTCATGCTGAGATTGTCAAACTCTTAGACAAGGGATAATTTATCCCATTTCTGATAGCCAATGGGTCAGTCGTGTCCACGCGGTTCCAAAGAAATCCGGTTTCACCGTAGTGGAAAACGAGAACAAAGAGTTGGTCCAAACTCGACTTCCCACGAAGATCCGAGTTTGCATCGACTATAGGAAGCTTAATGCTGCGACTCGTAAGGACCATTTTTCACTTACCTTCATTGATCAAATGCTTGAACGTTGGCGGTCACGAGTATTACTGTTTCTTGGACGTTACTCGGGGTATAACCAGATCCCTATCACTCCTGAGGACCAAGAAAAGACAACGTTTACATGTCCATTTGGGACATTTGCTTATCGTTGAATGCCCTTCGGCTTATGCAATGCCCCAGTAACATTTCAACGTTGCATGTTGAGTCTTTTCTCTGATATGGTAGAACGATTCTTAGAGATCTTTATGGATGATTTCTCCATCTACGGAGATTCATTCACTCAATGTCTCCACCATTTAGACTTGTCCTCCAATGTTGTGCTGAGAAAATCTGACACTGAACTGGGAGAAATGCCACTTCATGGTAAACATGGAATTGTCTTGAGTCATGAATCTCCAAGAAAGGATTGAAGTGGATAGAGCGAAAATCGAGGTTATTGCTAAGCTTCCCATGCCCAATGCGTTAAGGACATTAGATCCTTCTTAGGACACGCTAGTTTCTACCGAAGATTTATCAAGGATTTTAGCAAAATTGCTAGGCCCTTGACTAATCTGTTAGCTAAGGATGTGTCCTTCACTTTCGATGCTGAATGCATAAACTCTTGGAGAGCTTAAGAGAGAGCTTATTTCTACACCAATCATATCTGCACCGGATTGGTCTAAGCCGCTCGAAATCATGTGCGATGCTTTCGATTTTGCCATAGGCGCTGTCCTAGGACAATGCATTGATAACAAGCAGCATGTGATTTACTACTCTAGTAGGACTCTCAACGATGCTCAATTAAACTACACTGCGACTGAGAAGGAATTCTTAGCTGTAGTGTTTGCCTTAGAGAAGTTTCTTCCCTACCTACTAGGGTCCAAAACCCCATTTTCACCAATCATTCTGCGCTTAGGTACCTCATAATGAAGAAGGATGCCAAGGCCCGACTCATTCGTTGGATCCTCCTTCTTCAAGAATTCGATCTTGAGATTCGAGATAAAAAGGCATAGAAAATGTCGTTGCTGACCATCTCTCACGGTTCCCTGTTGACACTTAAAAAAGACAAGATTCCTATTGGTCTGAACAAATGTCTAACTTGTCGACATTTACAAAAGACAAGTGGCAGACGAGCTGAAGACCAGTTTTCATCCACCTCCAAGGGACAAGGAAGCAGCTTGGACTCCACTGATCCAGCAAGCAGAACAGTGAGCCTGGGACGTTTCTAAACGGACCTCAGCAGGTCTAAGGTGCTAGCATTTAGCATTACATTACCCCAAGGAGATAGCCTCGATTGAGAGGCTAGCATCACCCAATTTCGCCAGGAAGCTAATTGACAGCTTCACCGAAAAGCCTCTTTTCGGATTTCGCCAAGGATTGCCTTTAGCTCCGCTATGAGCTTCAAAGCGGACAGCTCCGCTATTGATCTACTACGGTCAACCTTTGACCAATCAAATCTCCTGATGAGATTGGATTCAAACAAATCAAATCCAATCAGGATTCAAATATGGCAGGTGATTGCCGCTATCTCTTGACTCTCTTGAAACGAGTAAGAGGATCAAGGAGAATCTCCCAACAATATGGAAAGGATCAAAACAGATCAACCGACCTGCCAAATCTAGCTCCGCAGAAGTTATCTTAGCCTCGCAGCAAGGCTACTTTCTAAATTCAAACAGATTCGGTTCAATCTGTTTCCATATCTTCAAAGGGGACGATTATACCCTTGTTTTCCCTATAAATTGCCCGCCAGGGGCACAAGGAAAGAGAGATCGATCGGATCGGGAGAGACTTCCAAAAAAAAAAAAAGAGAGAGGACTCCACAAGCATAGGCTTCTTTACAATGCACCGTGCGTTCTCGAATTCAGAGACTCTTTAGAGAATACTTCTCTCTTCAGGGTGGCGATACCCTAATCACCTCTTTTCCTCAAGGAATCTCCGGAACCAGGCGAGAAGGAATTCCTTACAGAAGGCGGTCTTGAGAAGTAGCAAAAGGGTCCTACCAACCCTCTATTCTCTGATTCCCGGAACCAGGCGAGAAGGAATCTCATCGCTCGCATCGTCAAAGGGACAAAGTGGTCGCGCGCTGACCAGACTCCTATCGGCACACTTCTCCAGAATCTCTGAGGAGATCTACTTGTAATCTTTTTGAAGAATACTTGTAATTTAGCTCCTCAACTCTTTTATTTGTAAGTTTTCCCATTTGCAAATATGATGGAAAACAAGGTGGTGACTCCGCTGGGGATGATATTCTCCTCTCTGAGAATCAAGTGTCACAATGCGACGTCAGACCTTCGGGTCTATCTCTGAATTCAACAAAGTCGGTGCAGCCAGAGCTTCTCTGGCTAAATCTTCAAGGAAAGTCTCTGCGGAGACTGAAAGGTTCCCTGCAAACCTGCTGGCGGTGCTCTGGCGCAACAAGAAGCATGCCCGCAGACCGAGCCCTGCACTCTTGAGAACTTGGTCATCCAGATCGACCACAGGAAGATTTGAAGAAGTCCTCTCTGGGGGTGACCTGACGCTTCGAGCACGGAAGCACAGGAAGGTCTTCACGATCAAGGTTTCAAATCAGAAACCAGAGGCAGAATTCTGCCAACACCCCACAGCCCCGCGTGTGGCTATTCAGGTTCCCGTGAACCTAAGCATCTTCCGTCAAGGCGGATATGGAAGCCCAAGTAGAAGTCCTCCAACCGAGGTTTCCGGTGTAGTCACGCCGAAACTGCGCCTCTCCCGCGAAGAAAAGGGTAAGATGCCTATCTACCCTAACGATGCTGCCAATCATGAAGTCCCGACGGCGATCTATCCGTCGCTCAAATCAAAGGCAGCAAAGCCTTCCTGACAGCCTCGCTTTCACAAGCGAAGCCACCATACCAAAGCATACTAATTGGATCCATGGCCGCGAGGCTAAGGACAAAGAGTCATCTAAGGCTAATCCCCTTCGCGGCGGAATAGCGGATAAAGCACCTCGGCGTGCTCCGCTCTCTAGTTCATCAAGCACTAAGTTCGCACCTGCTGGCGAATCTAGATCTGAAGCACTATTCAGTGCTAATCCCTTTTGCAGGGATAGAAGAATGGAGTATCGTCCCATGTACACTCCGAAAAAGCTTCTCTGCGAAGTTATCCAGGCTCTGTGGGCCTGACCTACGAGAATTCCTGGTAAGCAAGCGGAAGCCAGAGCCCCTCCGAACTACTTTCCCCTGTTGTCAAAAAGGATGCCGACTTGTGACAATCCATTCAACCCGCTGCCGGCTACATCCAACCATGGCTGTATCTCCGCGCCAGCAATCGGTGTTGATCGGTTGTCCGCACATGTTCCTACCGAGGCATCGCGGAAGGGGCGCCTCACCAGATCCAATCTCCGCCTCCGTCATATGACCGGAAGAGGCCGAGAGCGACGCAAGGGGAGTCAGACATCTGATGTCCCCCTTTCAGTTCTCCAGATCCAGATTATAAATCCAGGCTAGGCGAGGTCTCCGTACAAGAAGAAGGTGTTTTCCGAAAACACAGATCCAGGGTGGCAATACCCTACAATTACGAGCAACCTTCTTCCTCGACGCCCTGATCCCGCCATCACCCGGCAGTCACCTCATCTTCAGACGAAGAAAAGGAAGACAGCGAGTATGCCTTGTCAGCGACGGTCAGTTCAGTGCGAAACG
>JAVJIF010022870.1:0-12944 GCA_038442645.1 Agave tequilana | reverse complement strand
TTTTGTGTATTTTTAGAAATTTGTTAAAAGCCTTGATCACACACACAAAAATAGTCTTATAGTCGACTAACCCCTTTCTATAGCGGCTAATATATCTTTTAGTCGACCTTATAAGAATCTATAGTCGACTAAGTGTTCACAGAAAAAATATCTGTTCTCTATTTGTTGACTGTAAGCAACATAGTCGACGAATCCTTATATATAGTCGACTAATTTTAGTTTGCAGAGACCTATCAATCCGTGTTAGATACATATAGTCGACTTGATCTTTAGGCGAGCGCCTAACCCAGGCAAAACTTCTTATAGTAGTCGACTACTTTTATATCCTAGTCGACTAACTACAGTTTCTGACTATTATTCAGTTTTGATTTTCTGGTATTTTCTCCAACGTTTTGATTTTTCAATTTAAGTTGATAACTTTCCTAACTGATCATTAATTTCACCTATAAATAGGAATGTTGTCCTTGGATGTAATCACCAATTCAAATCATAAGTTTTCTGTTCAAAACTCTGTTAAAAAATTCTGTTTTTAGAAAAATAGTTTCACTTTCTGTTCTTCACATAATTCCAATTCTTTTGTGAAGAATTTTGAAAGTTCTCCTATAAGATATCTTGTTCACAATCACGTACAAGTTTCAAGACTTACAGGATACATTGTAATCAATCAAAGAGCGTGTCTTCTTGGTGTAAGAAAAGTTGTACAGATTTGATAAAGAGTGTTTGTCAAGTGGTGTACAAGGAGTTGATTTAGAGTGTATCAAAATAAGGGTAAGAAAAATCTCAAGCGGTTTGCTTGGGGGCTGGACGTAGGTCACGAGAACCGAACCAGGATAAAATCTCTCGTGTTTGCGTTTGCATTTTTCTGAGATTTATTCTGTGCATTTTCCTTTCTTGCAAGTATTTTAATTAAAAGTTTATAAACACTATTCATCTTTGTTTAGTGTTTTGTTGCCATTGTTTATAGATCCTACATTTGGTATCAGAGCCTGCCTATAGTGTTCAAGGATCGCAAGGGAGTTTCCTTCACCATAATTCAAGGAAAGACATTCTACTTAACGTCCACCATTATTTGATGGATCAAACTACTGGAAGTGTAGAATGAAGATCTACTTGCAATCACTCAACTTTGAACTATGAAACATAGTGGAAGCACCATACACCAAGCGACCACCAATTATAATGCGTGGAGTGAAAAACAAAAGAAGTCTGCAAATCTTGATGCCAAAGCAATGAATGCACTTTTCTGTGCCTTGAATAAAGAAGAATTCAATCGTATGTCAACGGCTAGATCTGCAAATCAAATATAGCAGATTTTATAGGTAACACATGAAGGTACCAATAAAGTTAAAGAATCTAAAATCTCTATTCTTGTTCACAGGTTTGAACTCTTCAAAATGAAGGAGAATGAAACCATTATAGAAATGGTTACAAGATTCACCGACATTACAAATTTCTTAGTAGCCCTTGGAAAGGAATACACTCAAGTTGAAAAAGTTAGAAAGATTTTTCGTGCACTCACATCAGATTGGGAGAAGAAAACTACTGCAATAGAAGAAGCAAATGATCTTTTCAACAATATCATTAGAAAACCTTCTTGGTAATTTAATGGCATATGAAGTTCAACTTGAAGATAGGAAGAAAGATGAAAAACTTCAATTCAAGAAGAAAGTACTTGCCTTCCATACATCCTCAGATATGGACAATTCAGATGATGATGAAGAGGAGATGACAATGCTCTCAAGAAAATTCAGAAAGTTCTTGAATAAGGTAAGTTTAATCCTATTTATTTTAATTGTAATAAATCATGTCATATAAAGAAGGATTACCCATTGTTAAAATACAAAGGGAACTTCAAGTTCAACAAATTCAACAAAAAGAAGAAAGATTATCATGCAACTTGGGAGAATAGTGATTCATCTTCCTCTGACGAAGAAGAAGCCACTGAAACTGTCAATGTCTGTTTTATGGCTAAAGAAGATGAAGTACAAAATATGCTGAATTATTAGATGCATTTAATGAATTATATAATGATCTCAAGAATGAAAAGATTAAAAATAAAGTTTTAACAAAGGAAAAGGAAAGACTCAACAAAAAAAATTCACTTTATATTTCTCAAATGTCATCCTTAAATTCTCAAAAAACTGACTTTGAAAAAGTTATTTCATCTTTAAAAAAAATAATGAGAATTTCTTAAAAGAGAATGTTTTGCTTAAAAGAGAAACTGTTCTTTAAATTCTAGAATTACTATTTTAGATAAAGAAATGACTAGTTATAAAATTAATTATTAAGAAAATTTGAAAAATGTGACAAAATTAATAAGGGAAAAGAAAATTTAAATGATTTATTGTCTTATTAAAAGATGTCAACTAATCATTTTGGTGTTGGTTTTTCAAAAGATAAGTTTGAAAAACCTACACATGTTGGTCTTAGATTTTCAAAAAATAATGTTGAAAAATCTACACATTTTTATGAAAAGAATAATCATTATCCATATAATTATTTTGTTAAAAGAAATACTAATAATATTTCAAAAAGAATTAGGAACAAATATATATGGATTCCTAAACATCTAAATATTGTGGATAAAAATGCTTATATTGCATCATATATACATCATGTATGTAATTCTTGTAATTATGTTTATACTAACAAATTGACACCAAATTCAAATTGGGTTTGGAAACCTAAAGGCTAATCTTTTCCAGACCCTGTCATGATGGGTACCATATAAATATTTTATCTTATAGGTACTTTATAAAGAAAAGTGGATACTTGATAGAGATTATTCCAAACACTTGATAATGCAAAATATAATCATATATGTATGCCATGATATATTTTATGTACGGGGAGAACACTTGTTATCTATATTTGTTATACCTGTTCTCTGTAGGGGGTTTTCGTGCACACAACTTGTCATCATTAAAAAGGGGGAGAATGTTGGAACTTACAATTTGATGATAATAGATTTTAATGATAACAAATGTGATGCAGGTACATTGGACCTTAATCTACAAAGTTAGTATGGAGTTTTGATTGCTCAAGTTTATTCAAAGATATTGACTATTTTTGTGTATTTTTAGAAATTTGTTAAAAGTCTTGATCACACACACAAAATAGTCTTATAGTCGACTAATCCCTTTCTATAGTCGACTAACATATCTTTTAGTCGACATATAATAATCTATATTCGACTAAGTGTCTTCACAGAAAAAATATTTGTTTTCTATTTGTTGACTGTAACCAACATCAGTCGACGAACCCCCTAAATATAGTCGACTAATTTAGTTTCCAGAGACCTAGCAATCCGTGTCAGATACATATAGTCGACTTGATCTTTGGGCTAGTCGCCTAACCCATGCAAAACTTCTTATAGTAGTCGACTACTGTCATATCCTAGTCGACTAACTACAGTTTCTGACTATTATTCAGTTTTGATGTTTTGGTGTTTTCTCCAACATTTTGATTTTCAAATTTGAGTTGATAACTTCCGTAACTGATCATTGATTTCACCTATAAATAGGGATATTGTCCTTGGATGTAATCACCAATTCAAATCATAAGTTTTCTATCCAAAACTTTGTTCAAAAATTCTGTTTTTCAGAAAACTACTTTTCACTTTCTGTTCTTCACACAATTTCAATTATTTTGTGAAGAATTTTGAGAGTTCTCCTATAAGATACCTTGTTCACAATCACGTACAGGTTTCAGGCTTATATGATACATTGTAATCAATCAAAAAGAGTGTCTTCTTGGTGTAAAGAAGAGTTGTACAGATTTGCAAAGAGTGTTTTGTCAAGTGGTGTATAAGGAGTTGATTTTGAGGTGTATCAAAATCAGGATAAGGAAACTCTCAAGCGGATTGCTTGGGGACTGGACGTGGGTCACGAGGACGAATCAGGATAAAATCTTTCGTGGTTGCGTTTGCATTTTTCTGAGATTTATTATGTGCATTTTCCTTTCTTGCAAGTATTTTAATTAAAAGTTTCTAAACGCTATTCATTTTTGTTTTAGCGTTTGTGTTGCCATTGTTTATAGATCCTACAATAATGAGATGGGCTGAGATCGGTTGGGGGCATTTTGTGAAGTGAGGCTGTGAATAGTAAAAGCTTGAGTCTATAGGTTTTTTTTCCCCAACTATACCCCCAGATCACCAGTAGCACAATGATTAAAATAATATCGGGGGCAAATTTTTCGCACAGGCAAAAAACCATCTACCATTTATACAACTATATATATTGTTACTTGCAGGTGTATTATTTAGGTCCATAATAAAATACACATGAATGTGATGTGGGATGGAGGGAAATTTTAGGGTCTGTGGTGGGATTTTGGTGGAATTGGGAAAAACAAGGAATTAAAAAAAGGATATGATCACGGATCACAAACCGGGTCTTGAATTCACCGCCTGATTCGATTCAATCCATAAGATTAAACTAAAACAACACAAATTTTCATAGGGAAACAAAATTTTAATCAAATCATCATTGACTTTAAAATTCAGTACATTGCTATATATAACTTACAATACGTGCACCATACATGTTATTACCGATAAAATCAAATATACCCAAATCAAATTCAAATAACTCCTAAATCTTGACCAAATCTGCTAAATCTAAATTCAAATAAAATCCTAAATCCTGCTAAATCTAGACCATTTGATTCCCCATCATTCTCCTCGGCTTGAAAACATTCATCCCCGATCAATATAGTGGTAGGTCTAAAATAACCACAATCGGGTCGAATCATATAACACATCCTCAATCAGGCCAAGGTAGTGGTTGAGGAATCAACACTAATGCATTATGGCTAAACTAAGATGGTGGAGGTGGAATTGGCTTCTGTTATAAACCGGCGTGAAGGATGCTAGGTCGAGCCAAACGCAAGTAGCAGACATATGTGAATCATCTATGATAACACTGAACATACTGCTCTTCGCACCATGAATAGACTGATCTCCTATGATCCTGTCTCCTATGGAAAGATCTACAATGGATCGTAAACGTTAGACGATCTCAAGGATAATGAGGCTCTCATAGCTGTCAAAGATGGCATTAGTTTCATGATAGGCTCTGCTGAAAGATCTACAAGAGTTTCAATAGGAGGCTATTTTACTTCTGCCTCTTTCACTTTTTGATCTTCAACAACTTCTGAATCTGACTCATTAACAATATCTGGCTCGATGATGACTATAGGCTCTAAATTTATGTCAACCTTTGTTGCCATGCCTTCTATAATCTTTCGGATGTCCTCTAGAATCTCCCGAAACTCAATGAAGAGAAGGTGTGGAGCATACAGAGTACGAAGTAGGTCTTACAAGATAAACTAATATCGACAAGAACTATGACAGTCTTTCCACCACCAGTAAGCTTCTCCAACCACCCTCATTTGGGCATAGGGCATTTCTGTTCAGATGTCAGAACAAAATAAATTAAAAAGTTTCAAGATTGCTTTCCCACTTCTCATACCCATAATGATCATTAGAACCCCGAAAATGTGATAGTCACATGCATATCCCGTTCATCTTCTTTTTTATCACCATCAATATATATGTATTGGCCACAAAATTAAAAGCCCATGGAGAAAATTCAGTCATAAAGATCAGAGATCACTTAAGAATCTCAACAGCTCGAACTATACTCAAATCTGGCTGGAAATGTGGCCTGAAACACTGATCTTATGTTGCAGGAACAGTACCGGTACAAAATACGAGCTTGTAAAAGTCAGATCTGTTGTTCAAATACTGTGAACTCTTTTCAGTACCTCCTAGACTCAGCTGCAGATTCAACGCTTCTGATGGAACCCGAATCAGACTCCAAATGGGCTTGAAACGGACTCCGGAATAAAATTGTGCTCTGTAGTGAACAATGACGGCTCAGATCAACTGATGACATTAGCATTGGCTCAGCTGATGTCGGCTCAGGTGAGTTGGGTCGGAGCCGACGTCTTGTGGTCGGCTCGAGTCGGTTTCGTAGCTCGAGTCGGCTCCATGAGCCGATGACGTCAGCACAGAGTCGATGAATCAGCAAGTCGACTCGGGTCGGATTTGAATTGGGTCAGGTCGCTTCGCGGGTTTGCCAACTTAAACCCAAGAACGAATTGGGTTCAGGATTGAAGATTAAACCCACAACCTGTAGCCTTTTCTCCTTCTCCCGATCTAATAGAGGGTTTCGAAACCCATTGGTGGCAGCGGTGGTCACTGGTAATGGTGACGGCGCTTCGGCGAGGTACGCTGAAGTCGGCGAAGTGGCCTGGTGATGTCGCCGAAGTGGAAAGATAGGGGCGACTCCATCAGGAGGCGCAAGGGCTCGTCGTTGATAAGATCTGGTGGATTGTTGGGGAGATGCAGTCTTTGTCGATGATGGAGAAAGAGGCGGCGAGGTGATCAACATCGTGTGGCGATCGTGGAGGCTGAAGGAAGGGAAAGATGGCACGGTGAGGTCGTCAGTGTTGGTTGACGGTGAAGAGGGTGGTTCGATGGGGAGGCAGCTGCAGTGAGTTGGTTGTGGGGAAGATGAACACTAATTAGCTAATAGCTGTTCACGGAGCAAGATTTTTTTGAATTTTGTTCTCTCTTTTTAATTTTTCTCTTCTTTTTTTTGATTTTTTTGATTTTTTTATTTTTTCAGCAAATTTGGCTCTGATACCAAATTGTGTGGGATGGAGGGGTTTTTTGGGTTTGTGGTGGGGATTTTGGTGGAATTGGAGAAGAATAGGGATTTGGGGATTGGATATGATCACGGATATCAATCTAGATCTTGGCTTCTCCTCCTGATTCAATTCAGTCAATGAGATTAAACCAAATAACACAAGTTTTCACAAGAGAACCAAATTTTAATTCAAATCACCATGGACTTCAAAATTTTGTGCATGGCTATATATAGCCTACAATATGTGCACCATACGTGCAATTACCGATAAAATCAAATCTACCCAAATCAAATTCAAATAACTCCTAAATCTTGACCAAATCCACTAAATCTAAATTTAAATAAAATCTGAAATCCTATTAAATTTGGACCGTTCGATTCCTCTTCAGAATGTATATGCACTAATTGACAAGATACATACCAGCAACAATCTTCTTTTGAAAATTTAGCAGGCTGGTATGTCTCCACTTGATCTCCGTTTTCACTGCTCTTTTGATGCTGTTGACAGCAGGGTTTTTTTGAACTTTAATTGGCTGATCTTATAGAACTATGGTAAGATCTATTGACTAAAATACTGGCAATATTAAATTGTTTGGTTGGCATAGCATAGCTCCTTAATCACTAAATTGCAAGTAAAGGTGAGTGTGGTTTTTATCAGATGTTTATATTAACCCCCAAAGAGTGCATCAAATTTATGTCATATATAGCGACTATTGATATAACTTTCTAGGGCTTTTTGTCGAGAACATTGAACATTTATTGATTCACAAATTTTCTATGCAATATTTTCATTTGTTAAAGTAGTAAATAACTTTTTCTTGAATCAGGTCCATGAACATAGTACAAGCGCTTTGCGAGATGTTCCATTACGTGCTTGCGGAAATGAGTTCCCAAGCTCATACTTTTCAGGAAGATCTCCATTTCCAGCTTTGGATGATTTTGTGGAATCTATTGCCTCTACTGGGGATGTTCCAGGTTGTCGCGCCCCCTAATCCAATTTATATAATAAATAGCATCACAACCGATCACAATTCCCGTCAAGGGAATCATAAGACCCAAACGTGTGAATAATCATTTAAACAACTATTCTATTAATAACTTCATATTTTTCATATTCAACATTCTTGTATATAATATTGTATATAAACTGCAACCGGTATACTATAATATCAGAAACTCAAAATTTTAACTTAGCTATAACTACAACCATAAATAGCATCATGGTCAACTACAACCCAAAACTCTCCATGTTGATCCTCTTAACCTAATTAGTACACACCCAAAGTAAGATGATATACATTATAGGTCTCTTAAGTATAATAAGATTAAAGCATAAAATATTTACAACAAAAACCCAAGAACCTTCTAGCAATCCAAAGATGCCCACTAATGCTCCATTCTTTTTGGTAAGTCTTGGATCACTGAAGCCACATTGACCTGAATATATAATATATATATATATATATTATATATATATATATATATATATATATATATATATATATATATATATATATATATATAATATTTATGGCATGAGCAATATCCAACACATCATGCTTTCTAAAAATATTTCATGCAGAAATTAGGTTGGTCATGTCCCAATGCGATTATCAAGGCTTTGTTGACTTGGATCTCAAACTGTTTAGTCATGGTATCAGTAATAGTTTTCAAAAGTAGAAGTACCACAAACTAGTTCTCACAAGTGCTTGTGCATAAATCATAAGTGTAGCCGTTTCAAAAACACTAAGTTACAAAGCATGTGTCAACCACTTAACTTGAAGTCCCCACTACCAAGTCCTGAGTGTGGCCCTCAGAGGTATTCTCTCAAGCTCCTCGTAAAACCCCCAGTAACAATTATTAAAATCACACGACACTAGTTGGGATTCCCACCATACCTGTTTGCTAGAAGTACAATTCTTAATAATCTAGGAAATGGAAATGGAAAAGGACAAACAAATTGGGAGATGATTTGAAATTTGCTCACTTATTAAGTCTAAATTACGGCCGTTGTGTCTTACAGTATTTGGGCAATTGTGAATCGTTGATCATTTGTGAAGTAATTATTATTGGGATGGTTTACATGCCACCTTTTAGGCGGGCTTTGGGTCGGTGAGGGTGTGCCCATACCTTATCGAAAAATGGTTTTGGGCCAAATGCTAGGCGGGGTCGACTCAAAGGTGGACTTTTTGGCCATTGTGCTTGGGCCTCGGGCTAGCTTGGGCCCATTGTGGTTTGATTGGGAACGACGGGTAATATCTTGGTTGGTTTGGAGGGTTCCACCAACCTCCTTCCATGTGAATATCACTTACGACATAGGAGTCTATTGATGTGATGTCTTAATGTAGCATATTTCGCACAATAAATGAAGCTCGATCATCAGATTGAGGGGGACTAGTTGATCGTGCTAAAATCATCTTATACCTATAGTGAAGGGTCGAGGCTCCGTGTACATGTGAAGGGGTCATTTTTATCTATGCAATTCCTGAATTTTCTCACCATATTGGGTGGTTTAAGCTTCATCTACAATCGATGCTGTTGTGTGATCACGTGGGCTGAGTGGGAAAATGGAGAAACTTCTTGCAAAACCTAACAAGGACGCAAGTTCTATAAATTGAGAACTATTGTGACAAAACATAATTTATGAATGAGTGTCATTATAATGCTTGATATTTCGTTTTCTTCCATTGCCCTCTTTTCTATTGAATGTAATATTTATAGGACTTATGTGTAGGTTATTGCATGATATGTTCCACTCATGCTCTTTGTAATGTTCCATTATCTTCTGTTCAATGAATATGGTGCGACGTATTCCCGTTCAACTTTCTCCTAAAACATTAATAGTAAGTTAATTCATATAGGGCAAAATCCGCAACTATTTCATTTGTTTTTTCAACTTCTTATTTTCTTGGAAAACTGTATTCAATGGACTTATATATATGAAGAATGTTTTCATGTAGTTCTCTAGCTCATACCTTTCCTCAATGATACATGTAGTTTCCCTGAGCAAATCTATCATCTTCCATCCCTCCAAAGTCTTCCCAAGGGAATGTCAGAGGAAGCCTTTGCATAAGCTTAAGGTACCACCATTAAGGTTGATTTTCCATGTCCACTGCCCTACGAGATTACATGACAAAATCCTCTCTTCTCTTGTTCGTAACTTTCTAATCCTTGCTAGATTATTGCACCAAGTTAGAGAATTGACCTCTGTTGACAGTCGGTTAGGCTTTTGTCAAGTTTACATGTAGCATTCCTAATATGGAGCTGTGCTTCATGAAAAATCCATTTTTATGTGGAAAAACTTGGATGACAACAAGGAAGCACTGACACGGCTGGTACGGGACACCACTATATTAATATTATATTATATATATGTATATAATAAACAAGCTATAAAAGTGACATCTAGCAATACAACTTTCATTTTCCTAAGACAATCAAGAGAATCACATTTTAACTATGAAGCAATTCAGCCATGAACTAAGCAACAAAGTAATTTTCACTAAGCAATATAGCAACAAAGAAACTCAACCATGAACAAAGTATTTTTCATTTTCCATGAACTAAGCAAAACTCATCTTTCTTCATCAAGCAATTAACCAATCTAACAGCAAAGCAGAGGCCATAAAGTACAAATAACAACAAAAAACAGCCAAAGCACAAATAACAACAAAAGACAGCCAACAAAACACAACTGGAATACTTAAGAAACTAGGGTTGTTGAACATGGAAATTCAGATTGAAATGCATATGAAAATAACTCAAAATGAAAATGATTAAAAAACAGATTTAACATAAGAAATTGACCTAAAAAAGCATACTAGACAGCAAAGTCAAGCAAAGATAAAGGCGATAAAGACTGAAAGCTTGCAGGTGTTGAAAAACATTGTAAATTTAAAAAAAAACTTATAGATGAGGCAAAGTGATGGGGACATCACACCGACTCCTGTTCGCATATATCAGTGTCGTCATCGCCGTGTCACGACGGCCTCTCTTTATCTATTGTTTTGAGTCATGTTTAATTGTGGTTTTCTTTATATTTTAGATAATTGTTAGTCCATGTGTCGTAGTAGTCGTTGTTTTGGTTTGAGTTCGATCGGAATCCGTTTGGGTTAGTTTGCGAAGTCTTGATTTTGTCTAGTTGGTTGTCTTAGTTTAGACTGGTGTCAGTTTTGAGTTTCTTTTGTTTAGTACCACATTGGGTATGATGGGAAACTTCTCTTTGTAGGAGTCTATTTAAAGTGACTGAGTTCAGTGAATAAAATAATGAATTATTGATTGAAAACTTTGCTATGGTTTGATTTGATCTACTTTTGACTGAGTCAACTGATAGTGAAGCCAAGATCCGGGTTGTAATTCGTAATCATATCCTAAATTCAAATTTTCAGTTTTAATCCCACATCATTTTGGTATCAGAGCTAAATTCCTGATTCTCTCTTTCCTTTTCACAAAATTTTCAAATCCTAATTCTACAAATTTCCCCAATTCTCCTCTTCTCTTTAGTTCAAAAAAATTCAAAAAAATAAAAAAAAAAAAAACAAAAAACAGACGATACTGTTCATCATCTTCCTCCCTTTCCCCAAATCCATCTAGGGTTTTCGTTGCCTTCACTCAGTCCATCGCATCATCTCGCCACCTCGCCATCCTACAGTGATCAACGACATCACCGTCTTCACGCGCCTGCATCTCACCCCGGCATCACCTCCTTTCCTCTCCTCTGCGACCACGATTGCATCTTCCTTGACGCCCTCAGTTCAACCTTCGACTTCCTCCTCCAATGTTGTCGTCGTCCTCCAACCTCGCCGATAGCTTCCTCCTCGGATCTCCCCAAATCCTCTCCCCAAATCCTCTCCAGATCTCTTCATATACCCTCTGTTAGAATAGTTATTGGGCTATTGGTTATTGAGCTATTGGGCTTCTACCCAATAGACCCATACCCATTATTTTATTATATATATATTGTCTCTCTTTTATTATCAATCAATTCTCTTTAGGGTTTTCTATTTATTTACATGGTATCAGAGCCAAGTAAACCATAACCCTGAAATTCATCATCTTTTTCTCCTTACACATCTTTCAAGCATTGCCGCCGCCACCTCCATGCTATCCAAAACAGCCTCACCATCTCCAAAACAGCCCCGCCATGATCTCCGCATCCTCCAACTGTTGATCCAGCTGGAATGACCCTCAACACATTAAACCTCACGGTCTTGGACAATGGCCTGCACTCGCCAGTGATCACGTAGTCTCCTTCCTTCTATAATCGTAGTAGTTTTGCTTTTGAGTTAGTTCATTCTGATGTCTGGAGTCCTAGTCGTGTGCCTTCATCTAAAGGTTTTAGATATTTTCTCATCTTTGTTGATGATTTCTCTCGTATGACTTGGCTATATTTGCTAAAAGAGAGATGTGAAGTTTTTGGTGTTATCGAACTTTTTCATAATGAAATAAAAACTCAATTTCTACCTCTATCCGTGTGCTTCGTACTGACAATGTCCTAAAATATATGAAAAATGATGTGTCTCTTTTGTTCTAAGAATGGGATTATTCATTAAACATCTTGCTCTCATACGTCCCAACAGAATGGTGTCGCAGAACGCAAACACACACATCCTAGATGTGCTCAAACTATATTGATTCATATGCTTGTTCCGAAGTAATTGTGGGCTGATGCAGCGTTAAACGCTGTCATTTGATTAATAGGATGCTCTCCTCAGTTCTTCATCGTAAAATCCCTTTTTCATGTCTATCTTGGCAGAAGTATCTTCTCAGTTGCTTCGCGTGTTTTTTGGTTGTACATGTTTTATTCAGGATATGTCTCCAGGTCTAGATAAATTGTTTCTTAGGTATATAAAATGTGTCTCAATGTTTAAAATAACGATAACGTAATGATAACGTTTTCTTCTGTTATGTAACATAGGTTATAACGTAACGCATAACGTAGGTTACGCGATTAATATTTATTTAATAAAAATAAATATATATATTTAAGAATTTTTATAAATAGGAAAATAATTTTAAAAAATCTAAAAAATATCGAAACAATATATAACATGTTTTAGCAAGTCTCACAATAATTTTAGTATCACAATAATTTTTCATATTCACAAGTTATAATTCACAATTTTATCTACACAAGAAATAATATGATTCACATATTTCATTATAATTCATAACTTTTAGCCATGCTATTTAATGTACACAAAGATTATAATTCAATCTACAATAATTCGTATATTAATTATAATTCATAATTTTTTAGTCATGCTATTCATTGTAATTCATAATTCAATT
>JAVJIF010022869.1:0-15984 GCA_038442645.1 Agave tequilana | reverse complement strand
TTCATATCGGATATCGGAATTGGGGAAGATATCAGGGATACGCGCGCATATCAGACACTATATATAATAAATATTGATAACTAAAAGTGGTTTAGAGTCATAGATATCTTCTACCTAATAAAAATGATGAAATATTCTTTCAAAGACAGTAAAAAAAATAATATACATTTGCACGTAGGCGTGCAATAATAAGTATTTCATATCGGGTGATATATCAAGCGATTTATCGGATGATGATATTTCAAATATCGGTCATTTTTGTTGCAAACGATATGGCGAACGATTTCCCCATATCGTATCGGCAGCAGGCAAAAAAGGAGATATCAGATGATATCTTGGCCGACTCGGCCGATATTTAAAACAGGATCAGTACTACATTTAATTACCAAACCTTAGAACTTTATCTACTGTTATACACTACTATGCTAGTAATGCTTCTCATACAAACAAGCTAGACATTTACATGAGATACATCATGAATATTACATGTGTAACGCCCCGATCCCGACGATACGGAGACGTTACTGCGATGTATACACGTAGGTTGAAATACCCTCACATATATATATATACGCTAAATATCAGTACATGTAAGAATCAGAGCTCGAAAATATGTAGTATGTTATACATTTCTTATAAAGTTATCACAAGATATGACACAATATTAGAAGAATATTACATCACTATAAGTGAAAATGCGAGAAATACAAGAGATATACAATCATGAACGTACAAAAGGCGCTCACGAGTCACAAAGAGAAAACTCGAGAGCCAAGCAAGGGGCATGGAAGGAAGGATGGAGCCTCAGACGGTCTGCTGATGATCCACGCTTCCGCTGCACATCTCTGATCAGCAAGGGAGAACTTACAAGCTCCAAGCTCTGAGATCTGAACATGAGGATCCAAGGGAGTCAGAACTCCCAACGAGAGTTGTGGTAAATGCCTAGTGGCATGCAGGGATAAGCACACGTGTATTGATAAATCTGAATCATAAACATGCATTGAAAACCGTGTCGTGAGCACAGGCATACTGGAGCAGGTATAGAGATAGTAAGTGATATCAAACAGGGAATATGCATAGTATAATATGATAAGAACAAGATACTGAGGAATAGAACACAAGTGATAAGCCAGCATGAATACATATATAACATAATAATAATAATCATAAAAACCAGAAATCTGAAATAAAACCTGATGAAGAACAAACACGGCAATACCAGCGATAAAGACCCGATTTACGGCTTCATGAGATAAGTACGTCGAAGGAATAATCCAAACAAGGATATACTATATATCTCACATCATCATAAACTAAGTCAATACGACCCGAATTGCAATACATACAACGAATTTTTAGTCGGCATCTTTATTATTACTCGTCTGACTCTATATCTAGGTATGTGTCCTGGTGTACATCTCAACATACATACATATATATATATAAGTAAGTCGAGGTTGGTTATTGGAAGCTGATAAAGAACTGATGGCTCATATTATAGTGGTTCCCGTTTGTCCAGGACATAGCCTACGGGTACCTAAAATCACCCAAACACGCATCTTCTGGGCGCCTAAAAGCACCTTAACACGAATCGTCAGTTTATTAATCCACCACTCTAAGGTATCATACTGGCATTCTCGTTTCCCCCATTCCCAATATATAGATGTTTTTTATAGCTTATTGAGTATAATTATCAGAGACAAGAATGAGCATGAACAAAACAGTTCAGGTGTAACCACGGTTCAAAGACTCGGCCGAGTCGGAGACGAGTCGGCCGAGTCGTATTCGTCTCGGCCCGCTCCGAGACGAGTCCGAGTCACAAGTCAGTCGTCTCAACTAAGAGGAGACCGATTCTGCCGAAAATCGGAGTTGACTCGGTCGACTCGACATTATGATGATGATTTGGTACCTCATCGCAATTCAATGTGAAAATAATTACATTAGAATGTATTTATGAATGTAGTTTGTACAATTTATTATATTGTGTATGTATTTTGATATGCTTCTACCGACGCGTATATTTATGCTTTTGCTTTATGTTTAGTGAGCTAGGTGATATATTTTGGACATGTGATACATGAATGTAGATGTCTACATTTTTTAAGATTTGTCGTGATTTTTTCAGAATTTTTGAGCTTTCTATGTAGCGTTTTGCGCGTATCGCCCGATACTGATCCGAGTCGCCGAGACCGATCCGTCTCAGTGCCCGCCGAGTTGGCGGCCGAGACCGCAACTGTGAACTATGGGTGTAACAAGAGTACATGCATAATAGGAGTATTTATCAGGAGATTAGGTACTACATTCCTGTAATATGATAATCATGCGCCAAGAGTTAAACATGACAGGTATCAGGTATTAATATATAGATGACAAGTGATCAGACAGGAGGCAGGTGATAGCATGTAGATGTACATGACAGATGTCAGGTGATAGTACGACAAGTGTTAGCACATCAAGAAATAATAAGTCAATTGATAGCGTAACAGCCAAACACAGTCAAGCTGAGCTAGGCAATGCTGGAGATACGATCAGCGAACGGTGTTTAATTACTAAAGCGCTTGGTGGAGCTACCGGGACGACTCGACTTAAAACGTGAGTAGAAAATCCGATAAAGCTTCGCCTAGGTGAGTCTAGTGAATAAAGCGCTGAGCGCTAATCACACCTACCAGGTTAGCTGAGAGACCTGACGGTCTAAACGCACACCTTTTCGAGAAAGTGAGCAAGAGCCCAAAGGCTAGAGTACGCTCGGGGTCTAAGCGCACTCTCGGTAGCTACCACGAAACTCATAAGAGTGCAAGGCCTAGACCAATTGGATAAGCTATCCCGAAAGTGGGCAGAAACCCCGAAGGATATACATAGGTACATGCATGGTTAGTACCAACACGTGCACAAATATCCTATCGTTTACACTATTACAAGCATTCGAACACATGATACAGCATATGATACCGGTATACACATACAACCTGGTACAATTACATAGGATCACATACACAAATACATCACAAATCCAAATACAGTACAAGCTCAACGATGTGAGGAAAAACACTCGCCTAAAACACAATTTCGAAAAGTCCGCGTGCCCGAGCTCCCAAGCAAGGAAATACCCGAAGCGAGAGAAGAGGGGGGTTTGGCCTCTTGGTGGCCGCCGGCCCTAGGGAGGTGTGCCACCGCTTTGGGAAGGCCAAGTGGGGTGGCCGGCCTTAAGGAGGAGACGAGAAGGGAAGGGAGGTGGTGGTGGTGGTGGTGAAGGTGATGAGGTTGGATTTTGTTGAAGGAAAAAGGAAGGTGATGGAGATGATGACGAAGGTGATGTTGGAGGCTGAAGTAGAGGTAATGGGGGTGGTGATATGGTGGTAAGAGTGAAGGAGGTGGTGGTGGTGGAGAGAGAAGTATAAGAGGAAGTAGTGAAGAAGTTGTAGTAGTAGTAAAGGTGATGTTGTTGTTGGAGTAGTCGCCGGAATGGTCGTTGAAGACGTTGCCAGAGATGGAATGGCCGGCCTAGGGCTTGGGGTAGTGGCCAGCCTAGGTGGTGGAGGAGTGGAGGTGTTTTGGTCGAAGAATTTGTAGGTGGTGTTTGTATTGAGGAAGGTAAAGGAGATGGTGGAAGTTTAGTGGAGTTTGGAGTATGTGGTGGAATAAATGGAGGGGCAAGACGATGGTAGAGAGATGTAGAAGTTGTGATTGTGGTGGAGATGGAGTGGGTGGTGATAGGGTTTTGATGGATAAATGAAAAGGAAAGGGGGATTGTATTTGGAGTTGGAGTTAAAGGAGATAAGAAAGGACTAGGGTTAGGGTTTTTTGGTAAAATAGAGAGGGGGTGAGGTGTCTTGGCCAACCATGGGCGGTGGGAGAGGTGTTGAGTGGGTTGGAATATTTTGGAGGAGATATTTTGGAGGGTTATTAAATATTGTAGAATAATGGAGAAGTGTTTAGAAGTTGTTGGGAGGAAAAAGAAGGAAAAAAGCAAAAAGGAAAAAAGGGAAAAAAGAAAAATATTTGATTGGAAAGAAAAGTGAAAATAATTAGAGTGGCGGACTCTCCAGATTCAGTCGCGGATGCGGAAAACTTTCGGAAAAAATCGGAATCATCCAAAAATTAAGTATCTCAGAACGATTCCCAAAAATTCTCAAAAATCAAGAATATTATACTGAGTATTATGGTGAAATCGGATTCAAGAAATTCAATCCTATTTTCAAATTAAAAATCTTGAAATCTATAATCGATATCGATCGACACTGGATCTGATCGGATTCTGATAAATTCAGAAAAATCCCAAAAAATGCATTAAGATAGTAAATATTATTCTAAAAGAAAATGTAAAAGAGATTTTCAGAAATTCGACTCTGTTTGTAATTTAAAAATCTGAGAATCAATCGGCAGTATCGATCAATCCCGATTCTGGAGATTTTATTAAAATAATTCTGAAAATTATGAAAATTATGAAAATTCTAAAATATTGAAAAACAGTGTTTGAAAATGAAATTGGTCAAATCTGACTACCAGAAAAGTCAAATCGAGCAATACACTAGGATCGGATCCCCGATTCAGACTAAGGCCGACTCTGAGTCCACGAATCCGAATACAATACAAAACAATCACATAATTAATCATAAAAGAAAAACAAATACAGAAGGTAAATCAAAAAATATAATCAAAAAATCTGAATACGTATCTAAGTACATATTCTGGAAACGGAGTGTTACAACATGACACAACTAGGCCTTTCCGGCCCTAGGAAATCCAATCTTGGATCTTTAGGAACTGTGATTGGATGGCTAGGCTTTTGTTAGGTGGGCCCATAATTCTTACTACATGGCAAACATTGCCAACATATTGCAGCAACATTGCCAACATATTGCGGCAACTCATAGCATGTTCTCTAAGTAACTCAGAAATGAGTTTCTAGTACTACCGAGAACATATTTTGGTGCTGCTAATTTTTGCTTTGCAATTTGGAAGTCCTTCCAGTTTTATGCAGTACTACATAAATTAAACTTCACGTAAACTACTGACCTGCATAGTTAGGAAAAAGTGACCGCACAAAAAAAAAATAATAAAAAGGAAAAGGAACAGAAAACATTAGTGTCTGATGCACCAGTCAATAAAAGGTATTTTAAAAGAAGTGCAAAAATAATGAAAATGTAAAAACATAAGGGAGCGCATGAATCATGTCTTTAAATGATTTGATTTTGGAAAAGCGTACATATATGTCAAATTTTAAAGGTTGGTCATCTAATTTCTTTTTCTGTATTAATATACTTAACAACACTATTCCGCTTGTTTTAGTCATCTAAGTTAAATCAACCAAGAACATTTGCATATGTATGCCAACTAAATATGGAGTTTTGACTATTTTCCATCCACGATTGAATTTTTCATATAACTTCATAGTTCTAGTTGAAACTTAAAAGCCATTTCAGAGAAACGCGGCAATTTTCCATCTAGAATTGAATTCTTCATATTACTTTGCAGTTCTACTTATAAGCCTATAAGAAATCCACACACACACGCACACATGAAAATGTTGGCGAAAAAATAATTAATATTTTAATAAATATAAATTGTGAAGAAAATAAAACATAGATAGAGCAATGCAGACAACAAACATTTTGCACATAAATAAAAAACACAAACCTATAAAGTTAAAAGTTCAAAGAAATAAAATAAGATTACTTGAGATTATTGATCACAAATTAGCATCTAAATATCTTAGGGCGAAATAGATTGCCTCAAAAATCATGAAAATTAAAAAAAAAGAAAAATCATTAAGTATCTTGAGATCAATAACCATAAAAAGTTAAAAATTTAACACCACAAGAAACATCACATATGTATAGAATACTGATCTCACAAAAAATTAATGCATTATCACTAAGTAATCAAAACATCATTGAGAAGTAATAAGAACCAGGTTGTCAAGTGAGTAACCGAGTACGATACAAACAATGTATAAATAAAAACAATAACAATAATAAAAGTAAAAAAAATAAAATTATTAGTATTTAATCAGTGAAAATAAATATAGCTCATTTTAATTATTAAATAGTAAATTTAGTGTATAATAATTCAAAACGATAAAAGCCAGGAGGAGATTTGGGCACTCTGTACAGAAACTACTGAAAAAGAAGAACAAGACACCCTAAAGAGGATCAGGTAGTTAAACTGAAGCTCCAAAATTGAGATCTAAATCTTGATCTTTAGCATTCATGTATGTAATCCATTTTGCCATTAGAATGTAGTTTGCCTATAGAGAAGCCCGTTTTGCACATAGAATGCATAATAATAACATATAAGTGTATGATTTGTATGAATATGACTAATGAGAAATGAAAAAAAATTAAGAGCTAGTTAGTTAATTACAAGTGACAGACATACATCTTAGTTAATAACAATAAATCATGTAAGAGAACGAAAAATAATCAAATACAATGTGGACATTCATAGTAAATCTAACAAAAAAACTTTAGTGTCTTGCATGCATCCATGACACCTAACAAATAAAGTGTGATAACCACACCAAATGTCAATAGTTAAATCATTAATTAAATGAACTGAAACCACAACTAAGTAAAATAATAATAAGTAATGACTCAATTAAGTGACACGAGCCACTAATAATAAGAAAAAGGGGTCCGGTTCATGTCTCATAACCAGTAACAAAGACACACATAATACCATAACCGCCTCATGTACAGTTCACATGCCTGTGCATTCAATTTCTTCATCTGCGTATGCTCTTGGCTGCACATTGCCATTTTTATGTATCCGCATATCCCATGGTTTAGAGGACTCATTAACAGTGTGAGAAGACTCGAGTTTGTGTTAGTCTCAACAGATGAGAAAAGACCTGATGAGGATCCTAGAGCGGTAACGCTAAGTTACAGCTTACTTCGCTTGTCTCTTTTCAACCAAATACCTACTACATACGAACTTATTCCAATTTCCTATGTCTAAGCTGAACTTGATGTGTCACAAGCTGACAAGCATAATATGCAGGTTGTCAGATTCTCCTAAATCCAGATTAAGCAATGTGCATTTTATTGATGCAACAAAATTATGTTTATTAGGCACCTAAAATTTCTAAATAATCTACGGTTTACTCGTTCGTACAATTTTTTTTTAATGTGTTCTGCAGTGAAGTTCATTGAGGATTTAAGACGACAAGTGGATTTCAAGGATATCACATAAGTTTATCAAAGAAACACAGCATTCTTTGAAAATTTCAGGATTTTTTCCTTTATTATCGTGATTCATGAGAAGTTATCCAAAGAACTGACACTGAGTCACCAAGTTGCCCCAATGTGGTACCAATCTGTGATGAAGAATCCACATAGGATTGCATATTGATGAGTTGTAAGACACTTTGGAGCTTTGTTTCGACGAATTTGGATGGAAACTGGTACCAAGCTTCAAAAGTTTGTTGGTCTACAAACTTTTTTTGGTCAATCCAGCCAAATCATCATCAAATACATTTTCCCCCATATCCATGCCTCTGAAAGTAATGCATATGTAATGAACTTGTCATCTTCACTCTAGACCTCTTTTAACTTTTTGCTAATTTAGGGAAGTTTGAAGAGATGCTACATCATCACCTTAGTAGAAATTGCATAGGTAGTAAGGTTGGCATCATAACCCACTAGCTGGTCTAGGTTTTTGATAGAAAGCCCCTCATAGTCGCATCAAAGGAACCGGTTTTATCATAATATTACCATGTCAGGACAATCGGAGACGACACATGTAAAAAGAAAAAAAAAAAAAGGAAATATGATATTAGCATATTTAAAAACCAAATGGAAATGGTCTGAAATAATATTGGAAAGAATCTGTAAGAGAATAATAGAAACGAGAAGAACTAATGTGTTTTGTTTTACTCACGTTATCACCCACAACTTTTCTTACTTTTCTTTTGCTATGGCATGATATGCAATCAAGTAGCGTTAAAGAAAGCCTATTGCTCTAGTAATAGAGTGTGTAACACTAGCAGGAACTCGGTAACCTTGTCTAGTATCTCTCCCCCATCCCCCACCCCACGCCAGCCCACGCATCCCACAACAAAAAAAGAAAAGAAGAAGAAACGTGCCAGAAAAGAACCAATGGTGCAGAAGTGCCACATGTGGAAAGCTGCTTTCTACAAACTTGTAATAGTTTTATCAATATTAAAACACCAGAACCAATTCAATGCAGCCACTCAATGATAAAGCGAAGTTTAAATTTTCCACACAGCAGTTTGTGGAGCATCTTGAATGTAAAAAGCAACTAATAGCTGGTTCTTTGTTTGTGTGTGTTTATTTTGTTAAATTACTACTAGAAAAAGGCTTGTTCCTTGTTTCATAGTAGATAGATTCGCAACAAAAATTAAAATAGAGACAATAGAAATCTATGTCAACTCAAACATGAATGGTACCTACCTTGGTGGCTCCTCTCCCCCGCACGTAAATACTAAAAAATGCCTCAAGTCACTAATAACTAATCAGTAGAAATTAAACATGAAACAACATTTATTCCCCATGAATTTTTTGCACTCCTTATGTACGTACAGCTTAAGACTTCATAGATTTGTTTGAACCAATCCATTCAACAAGATCCGAAACATCTAAGTTCCAGAAAATGTATTCTTCAAGAGTATTCTACATTTCACGGATCTCTCTATAATTTTATCAATAGCATTAGAAACATATATTGAATATCATAATAACATTACATGATAGCCGTGCCTTCAAAATGCAATATCAAATTCAAATCAAGCAGTATAGTTGACATTATAAGATGTAATGGGTATAGTTCAAGACTGAATTAAGAATAGTTAAATGAGAGTAGCAAAACAGAGCAAGATGCAAATAAATGGGAAATGAAAATGCAAAAACCTGTAAAAGAACAAAACATCATATCATACTTTTTGTGGTGGCACAAGCAGCATACCTCCTTTAGTTCCTCCTCTTTGAAATCTTCAATTTCAGGTACAACTGCGGAAGGTTTCCCATTTGCCGCACGCTTTCCCCCTTTTTTCTTTCCTTCTCTACTTTTTCTTCAAACGGGTATTTTGCGATATCATGTTCTAGCAATGTGAGGAGCTCCTTACTTATCATTTCATCAGCCTGTTCAGACAAAGTTGGAGGAACAAAGGAGTTCTTATCTTCATCCTTCCGTATCAATAAATTCCTAATAAGATCCAGTGAAGCAGAAGGTGGCCTTGGAAGCTCCCTCTGAAGCACCTTGGATCTCTTCCTGAGTAAGGCCTCCTGCCTTGCCTGTTCCAATGCCTTCTCTCTAGCTATTCTGTCTGACATGTCCTCTTCAATGTTTTCCTCTATCTCTTCATTCTCTTCTGGAATGGGTTGAATAACTATCTGATACTCATTCTTTGGTTGAGGAAGGTTAGTTAAACCAGAACGCAAACTTCTTCTCAATTCAGCCTGTCTATGAAGCTCAAGCTTTGCACTATCCTGCATTTCAATATCTTCATTTATATGGAGCTCATCCCGGTAAGGAGTTGCCCTTGGCGTTGCACCAAAAGAATGTCCATCTCTAGATGGAGTCATGTCAATTCTCGGGTAAGACCCATAGGTCCTGGACTCGCTAATGGGGTTGCCATGGGATTCGGAGTCTGGATCTCCCTTTTCCTAGGGGTGACACCGGAAAAATCTGATGGGTGCAGCTCAGGGTTCTCCCCACCCAAAAGTGGCGTCTGAGACTCTCTCAACCGGGCAAGATTCTCAGCCTCCATCATGATAGCATCTGCTTTCCCCGCTGGAGTCCTTTGTGGGGTCCGCATAGGTGTCATTCCTAGTCGTGGAGTCTGAGAGTAATTAGCAAGAAGGGCACGTGTAGCACCACTTTCTTCAGCAAGCTCCTCGGCGCCCGAAATAAGATCACTTGCATAACCCATCTTTGCTATTTCCTCTAATTCTTGATCCGAAATCTGTGGTGCTGGAAGCATCAGTTTTGACCTCTTCCTTACCGCTTCTGGATCATTAAGCTTGTTCGCTTGCAATATTGCAGAAGGAGCATCTTGCCTTTGTGCGATTTTGTTCTTTGCAATATCTTGCTTCCTTAATTGTGCTTCTACATCAACCCTCCTTTTACCTTCCAATTCCTCTATCGTGGTTGGGAACTTAGGTTGTTCCACATGTCTTTCCTCACCCGAAACATCAAAAAACCCCGGGGGAGGTCTCTTTTCAAATGGTATTTCTGCATTGTAATCTATTCCCTTCCTTTTCCTCCTCCTGTGCCTTGTGTCAATGCCAGCTGCTTTCAACTCTCTTCTCTTCTGCAAAGAGGCAAGCCTCCTCGCCTCTTCGAGCTGCTTCTCCCTAGCCTTCCTCTTTGCCTTTTTCCCCTTAGTGTTGGCTAATCTAGCTCTTGCTTCTGAAAGCATTTCCTTTTCATCTTCATCCATATCAACCGGATCAGGGCGTGCTGGTTTCGACTCAGGATTAGGATCAATCTCTCCGGGACGCAGCTTTCGTGGGTCATCACTCGGTTCATAGTTCTCATCCTTTGCACAAGCTGCATCAAGTAGCTTCTCGTAGCGTTCAAGGCACTGAGATGGTGTTCTGCCCACAATTGGAGCGATGGTTCTCCACTGAGTAGGCATGAGTTTCGCAAGATGGAGCAGTTTCTCATCTTCTTCGCGGGTCCACTCTGTCTGGGAAAATAATAAAAAATTCAACTAAATTTACATTCCGCACCCAACATCACAAGCTTATTACTAGAAGCAACAAATTATTCGGTATCTTAAGTTTACAGAGTGATGTACCACTTATTGAATTAGTTCAAATATAAAAGGAGAGTTTGGCCAATAATTAACCACAAAAATATCCGATAAGTACCATATCAATCATGTAAATTAATAAACAAAATTATAGTTCTACACCACACTAGGGCATCATTTTGAAGAACAAATTTTCCCTCAAAAAAAAAAACATTCCCAACAAAAACAAACCCGAATAATCGGAACACGAAGGAGATCCCGTACCTTTTTGATGGAGGGATCCAGCCACTCGTACCACCTCGCCTTGCACTGCTTCGCCGACTTGCGAACTAGAAGCGAAGAGATCCGAGCCCACTGATTCTTCCCATACTTCATAACCGCCGCCTTGAGGATCTCATCCTCCGTGTTCTTCCAAACGCCACCCTTTATCATAATCCTCATCTTGAACCCCCTTTTCTGATTCGCCTCCGCTTCAAGGATGAAAGGTCTATAGGGTTCTTCGATCCGCTAGGGTCTTTGAACTTGCCAATCGAAGTTCGAGCTTCGATTCTCTCGATTTCTCGGGTTTTAGAGAGTTTTTTTTTTTTTTTTTTTTTTTTTTTTTTTTTTTTTTTTTTTTGGGGTTTGGAGATGAGCATCCCCAGCGATCGGGGGGTGGGGGGTAAAAGCTAGCGAAGCGTTGGCAACATGAAATTAGGTCCAAGTAATGGATCGGATCTAACCCACGACCCGCTTTTATGGTGGAACCGGTAAGATTCCGGATCGGTTTTCTTTTGTCTTTTAAACCCGAAATCTTATTGGGTTTGAAATGGCTCAGTATTAGTCTGGTAATTGTGGTTATTAGTTTAAGATTGGCTAAAAAATGTCAAGTTTTTGGTTTTTAAATTTAATTCTTATCTGCGCGGATAGTTTTCGAGGATCGAAATGGCAGATAGGAAGTTAGGAACATCAGAATATAAAAGATTTAAAATAAATAGAGTGAAAAAATGATGCATACAGAGTTACTTTCATTTCGTATTTTTAATGAAATGTTTCTAGGCTCTCATCCTTTTTGCTTTAAAAAAAAAAAAATGAAACATACAAGATTCTATTTTGAGCAAGATTATCATAGGAAGAAACAACGATATATTATTGTTTTGCATCGATGAACAAGAGCTAAATGAAACCTTCACCTCTAAATCCTTCAACAATCTCAATAGCTACAGCATATATAGATATTTTCAATCTATAATTCCAATTTTTACAAAGCATCCAACTGAAATCGAGTTTGTAGATATAACCTGCTGTTAAATCTCACAATAACATTGAAAGACACAGAAAAATTAAGTGAATTTACAACCAGAGCAAGTGCTGACCAAAGAATGACAAGTACAGAAAAGCAATACATCACGTCAAGCTCTAAAACATATATGTACAAACCCCAAACCAACATGACCAAATCGGGGACAATTTATTCGCGTTACATCACACTTTCCGAGCTCTAATCTCAGCTTCAATGTCCATCCAGCGAGAAGATTTCAAAACCGCAAGCCTCTGAGTAGTCAATATTGCTTTGGAGATAGGCATGCTTAATCTTGTAACTGAGAGAACCTTGTAGATACAAACTACATCAAATTTCATATAAAGCGAGCAAATAAGACTTCATGGTTTTGGCTTGGGAACGGTCCCCTCCCGCTGACTTCTGAAGTGACCAAGGATTTGTTGTGCCTGCACACGTAGAGGAAGGCAAATTGGTGAGCTTTTCCAAATGCAGGCCAAGGAAATGACTTAATAATACATTAGAAGAGCTCAAACTTCCTATTGAACTTAAGCGTGAGTGGACAACAGATATGTGGGTCTCTGTGTGTGTGTGTGCACGTGCATGTGCTGTTACTGTATGCATTAGAGAGAGAGAAGAGAGAGGGGGGGGGGGGGGGGGGGGGGGGGGGGTGGCGCAAACCGTTTGTGCAGCCCTTGTCTTTGAATCACAAGTTTATTTTGATGTCTCACCTAATGACTATGCTCCTGCCATGAATGAAACCCTAATTAAAGAAAGGTCAAGTAATGTTAGTTTATCTATTCTTAAAGTTGCATCTGGAAATGACTTAGGTACATAAAATTTTGATGCATTAAGAACTTCTGATTAAACTTATTCAAGTTCGTTAACTGGTTATCTCTAGGAATGGAGTAGCCAGTTCTGAAACTAGCTGTGTTTTATCCACATTTGAAGCAAAAGATCATATCCATTAAAACCACTCCACAATCCACATGCAGTTTTACTAGTTAAGCTTGGTAGACTTATTTGAATAGAGTTTAAATTAATTTGGGCTACACAAGTCTAATTGGATTTATACACCCGTCTCTATAAGGCTAATGTTGTTGGACCCAATAAAAAATTAATCAAGTCTAATGGTTTAGATCTAAACATGTTTCACTTACACTTAGCTATGAGTGTATTTAAATTAAGATGTGGGACTCATCTACACGAGTGAAACTCGTATTGTCAATTAAGGATCTAGATCTATGATGAGTTGAACTAGAATTCCTTGATGATATATATATATATATATATATATATATATATATATATAATATATATATAATATATATAATATATATATATGTCATGGGTAGGATTCTCTCTCCACCACCAACCATCTATTATGACTATCTCTCTTTTAGAGACCTCTCATATCCTTTAAAGATTAAGAAGAGAACTTGGTGGCTGGAGAGAAGAACCCCCTCCCTCAACTCCGGCATACTCGAGATCGTGCAACCTTCGGCATCCCTTTCCTGATGGAATCAGGTATGCCTAAACTCTCCTTCCTTTTAACTTAATAAAGAGACTTTTAGCTTATGTGTGGATCTTGTAATGAATAATTATTAAATTCAACAATTGGTATCAGAGTCACCTCTTTATCAGATCATCGGGATCTACAGAAAATTTGATCTCGATCTATAAATATCATGAATTATTCTTCCTTGATTCAATAATATTTGTATCTCATATATTGAATTAAAAGTTTAAAAAGGGAAGATTTTATGGAATTATTCATGTATACATTTTCTGGGATTATTAATCTTTGTGTTATTATTTCAGAAATATTTTTTGAAAATTTAAAAAAAAAATTGCGTGGATGGACGCATGCATGCAGGCCCTAAACCTAAAGTAATATTAAAAAAAATGGATACATGCAACACTGCAAGCTCCTGCATGCACATGCCTTGATTTTTGCATGCGTGCATGCATGCTGCATGCTCTAGAGCACGCGCAGCGATGACAACAAAAAAAATGTTAATTATTTTTTTTGAATTTCCTAATTAATACGACAAGATATAGTGGCTAAAGATCTTAGTGAAGGCATATTGCTCGATAGGAATTAGTGGAGAAAGCTAATCGATGTGCCCGATCCGGCATAATTCTCTTTTGGTTCATGTAGCCTACCCCAAATACTTGGACAAATGGCTTAGTTGTTTTGGATTTTCCTAATTAAGTTTCCTAATTAAGTGATTATGAGATTAATTAGGATTAAGAAATTTAAGATAGACTATTTAATCTAATAAAGAAACATACTCCTAATTAATCTCATATTAAATTTAATTGGGATTGTTGAGATTGATTTGGGTTTTAGAATTGAGATAGAATTATAATCTATTAAAGAAATTTTGGGATAGAATTCTAATCAAATAAAGAGACCTAATCCCAATTAATATCAGATTAAGCTAATCGGATTTTATTCAATTTATTAACCCGACCCATTAATGAAACCCATAACTTAACTATTGCGGGTCGGGTTTGATTCAGACCCGATAAATACTGCAGACTCGTTTTACTAATAGAAACTTCAATTAGCCGTTATGGACTCATCCGACCTTTATTTTGGGCATGTAAATAGCGTTCGAAGCTCTTGACGAGCACTACAATATTGCATGCACTAGATATGACAAAATAGTACTTAGTTGACACAAAGTAGGCATTGAAGTATTTTCTTACCATGGTTGATTGTATCCTTGTATGCTTCCACTTCATCAATATTTATTATATTGCTTATATTATTCTAGCATGATGAATATTAATGTTTACTACAATTGATAACACACAGATAAAAATATATCCATGTTCAAGTTAAAAATTTATAAAAGAGCTTATTTAATTACGTATATAGGTCATGCGGACAATAGCCGGCCTAAAAGAAGACTATTGTTTGGCCGAATTATATATGGCTTCGAATACTTGATATGGGTAACGCAAGTGGGAGAACCTTGGTGTGTGATAATTGGCCCAAAGGAAGGTTGTCACACCATAAGCTCATATTGCATTACCCTCAACTAGTCCGACGGCGGAACAAGAATCCAAGTGCGTAGATTTGTGTGGCTCATGTGGGTGACAATCGGCCCAAAAGTAGGTTGTCATTATAATCGGGTCATTAGATATATTATATGGTTGATATAGATAACTTAAACTTTGGGACAAATCCTATAAAAGAACAATTGGCTCAAAAAAAGGTTGTTCTCTTACATAGGACCTAAACTTTAGGGTTATCTATACTGGGTCAATACAGTATTGGCATAAAGAGACACAACTTGTTCTGAAAGTTTGACCGATAGCTCTATCAGTTAAAATAGTTGCATTTTCTAAAATTCAATTTTTATAGCTATTACACTAGAATTTTGTTAAATGCAATATTTATGCTAAACTAATGAGAAATTGCACGCTTATGTAGTCTAAATTGAATAGTACAAACTTTAAGAAGTAATAAGATCATGTAAAAGATCGCTCTTAGATTTATGAATTTAGACTATACCTCATCTAGACCCCTACTATCACTAACAAAAGTTCAGTTAAAGAAAAGGCCAATTATGATTAGCGGGAGAGGTTCAATAGAATGTGCCTACTGGTCATAAAATATTCTATTCTTATAACTATTAGGGTTCTATGCCTGATAAAGTCAGTACTAAGAGTTTTTCAGCTGAAGTAGCTAATCGATTTAGTAAATCGGATAAAGTTAAGATTAGCACGCATCTTAGCAAACTGATAAATATGCGCTATAATGATAAAGAAAATATAAGGGAATACGATATGAAAATATCCAATCTTGTTTCTAAACTAAAGACACTGAAATTGAAACTCTCTAAAGATATTCTAGTGCATTTCATTCTGATCTTTTATTTTACACAATAATCCTTTTTAAAATTATTTATAATACTCAAAGAGAAAAATGAAGTCTCATTAAACTCATCAGTCACTGTGCCTGGAAAGAAGAGAGGTTGAAAAAGAAAAGACTGAAAGT